>ML802924.1:70704-96833 GCA_009831015.1 Picea engelmannii
ACCCACCATGGAAATAAAAAAATTTAGCCGAATTCTCGAGGATCAGGATCCCCAAAATACCTACAGGGGTCTAGCATAGGTTAGTTCCTTCCATGTTGGGTCACGACCATAGGCCGAACAAGTATGGAGTCCTTTCGCTCTTCGCGGCTCAGCACTACCAGAGTGTTGAGTCTTTCGACTCTGTAAACCCTGACACAGTGAAGCGTCGAACCCCGAAAGGGCTAGCGAGTAAGAGATTCCTATTTGGGTCTTTTCCTCGTGATCATGTTCTCTGACCACGTGCTTAAATCGGCAAAGACCTTACCGACCTTTCGAGATTTAGAAAATCGCGATGCATGACTTCATCCTTTCCCATTCAAATCCCCGAAATCCACGAAGTCTCCCAAGTTTCCCTCCAAAGGGAGATCAACAGCTGTAAGCCTCCCCTGATCTGATGGTTTGGATCCTTTCGGGATTTCGGTGCCCGGGAGTTCGAGAAGCAACGATCCCAAAAAATCATGTCATGCAAATCTTTGAATTTCGGTATGGGGATCCATGTAGGAGATCAACGGTCCTTGATAGTGTGGATCCAACGATCCACAGGATTTCAGAACTTTCCCTGAACTCTGACCGCTCACCACGCATCTCCCTTGATGGACGGTTCAGATTCCTTCAGGACTTCTCTTTGAAACTTTTCGCTACTCGCAGCCTCGCAGGTTGAAGCATCGAGCTCTCATGCTCTTCTTCTCTGAAATCCCTAGACGCGAAAGTCAGCAATAGTTGACTTCCTCTTTGCACTTCTCATAACTCGCAACCTTGTGAGTTCTACAGTCGAAGCTGATTCCCCTCAACCTCCGAGACCCCGATATGTGATATGGCGAGGAGGTCCTAACTCAATGGTTTCTCCTACTTCTCGCTACTCAGGACTTGGTGACTCCAAGAGTCCAGTCTTCCAACTCTGAACTCACGAATCCTTGATATGCAAAATGGTCAAATCCCACGGCTGTCCTTCCTCTTTGACCAACGGCCCAGATCACATCACTATCTTGCGACTCGAGACTTTGTGACTCCAAGAGTCCGGTCTTCCAACTCCGAACTCACGAATTCCCGATACGTGAAATGGACAGATCTTAGGATTGTCCTTCCTCTTTGATTAATGGCCTAGATCACATCGCTATCTCACGACTTAGGACTTCATGATTCCAAGAGTCCGGTCTTCCAACTCCGAACTCACGAATCCCCGATACGCGAAATGGACAGATCTCTGCCACCTGTCCTCTAATATGGATGGTCCCGATGTCTTCAGGATTTTTGGGAAGTAGTCAAGTTCACGCTCCCGCCTAAGTAAAGGTTAAGATCTATGGCTTATAGAGCTCTGATGGTTCTTTGGGATCTACGGTCTAGGATCCCATCGCGATCTTGCAACTCGGGACTTCGTGACTCCAAGAGCCTGGTCTTTCAACTCCAAACTCACGAATCCCCGATACGCGAAATGGACAGATCTCTGCCACCTGTCCTCCAACATGGATGGTCCTGATGTCTTTGGGACTTTTGGGAAGTAGTCGAGTTCACGCTCCCGCCTAAGTAAAGGTTAATATCGATGGCTTATAGAGCTCCGATGGTTCCCTCAGATCTACGGTCTAGGATCCCATCACAATCTCGCGACTCGGGACTTCGTGACTTCAAGAGCTCGGTCTTCCAACTCCAAATTCACGAATCCCGGATATGCGAAATGGTTAGATCTCTTCTGAGCTTGAATCACGAAGTTCAAACTCTCGGAGCTTCAGGCTCCCATGACCCCGAGGCCTTAGAAAGCTACTCTTTCTTGCATAAGAGTTCTAAACTCAGATTGCATGAACCCTCAGATGGTTCTCGGGCAATTATCCCCGATCTTAATTGAGTCTCTGGTAAGGATCAGTACAGTTACAAGGTTTATGGGGTAATTCTCGGAAAAGAGTACTCTTAAGGGGCCTTCCCAGAATATTATGAGAAACTAAGAAAATAAGATGATTCTTGATGGAGTGAACTCATGTCCCAGACTTAATCATTTGTGTAGAAAATAACTATGGCATGTAAGAATACACAGGCATCCATTCTATCAAATCAACGTTAGGTAAACACTTCTATTCAAAACTATTTACAAGAACATAAAACTGAACATGCGATTATGGAATTAACTTCAAATAACACTTATCATAAATAACACCAGAGGTGATGCAACTATTGAGAGGGGTGCTCGTTTCCACCCAACCGTAGGCTCAGGGACTCCCAATGGATTTACCACTAGCCACCCCTGAGCTGAGACCACAATGCTGCGAGACTGCATCTCGGTTTGCCCATGATCGAGAACGAGGGTTACTCTCCCTCTTCTCTGCTATCACTCGCTCTGCATATCTCCAGAGTTCTTCCTGCTTCCCTCGCATCTACCCTCCTGCACTTCCTCCTCACGCATTTTCCTTTTGTGAGGTTGCGTGTGGCACGATGTCCCTCGCAGTGGTCAGGCCCAAGGCTCTTACGGATGGGCGGTTCACTTCCCCCATCCCTCATTAATTCCTGAGGAGCCATCTACCTACCAACTTGCAAGTAATTTATTTCGGGCCTGCGAGCCGCTCCTGGTTCTCCGGGCCAGTGAAGTCCAAATACGGTATTGTTTTCGATGGAAGTTAATGCCACCTTT
Organism: Picea engelmannii; assembly: GCA_009831015.1. Lineage (NCBI taxonomy): Eukaryota > Viridiplantae > Streptophyta > Pinopsida > Pinales > Pinaceae > Picea > Picea engelmannii. The sequence goes on from ML802924.1 coordinate 73,361, forward strand.
CCAGGTGCCTTCCGCCACCTTTCTTCAGCCATCGTGGTCTCTTTTTTTTTCCAGCATATCCCCTCTCAACAGTCCTGCAATATATATATATACATATATATATATATATATATATATATATATATATATATATATATATAATACTATTTACATTCATCAACCTTTTTCACAAGGTCCATTCACATTACACATTCACATTTTTGAGTTTGCCATAGTTCTTGGCTAGTATATTTATTTTTACAAACTGGGAGAAACAATTTGCGCAAAAGCTCCGTTCGGAACACTCTTAAAAAGAGTAACCCCCTGTCTTAACCTTCCTAATCAAAAGACGAAGTTAAGAATGAAAAACCCCTATTGTTTGTGTGTACATGTGAAAATATGAATTATGTACTGGTTATAAATAAATATAAATATTGACTAACAACTAGCATTTTTTTTTCCTTTTGCACACAAGCAGAAGATCAACTGAGGAAAATTATCAACGCATAGTATGGTGACTCACCAAGAAATTGGAGAAGGATCCCACAATAGAGACGAAGAGTTTGATGAAAGGAGGGCAGAAGGGACCCCTCTAGATCTAGCCAAGACCGTGAGGAGTCTCATGGTCGAATTACAAAGCTGCAAGGCTGACAATGAAAGGATGATGAAAGAACAAGAAAAGAAAACAGAAATTAACACGGTTTTACTGCAGAGTTTATCCAATCTACAAAGACAAATGCAGCATGAACCTGAAACTCAAAAACATTGTCATATCAGTGGCCACACTGAGAGGAGAACCTCTAAAAAGTTCCACCCCAGAGGTAAAGGACCAGTGCCAAGTGATTCCTTTGAGAAGGAAGCTGGCGATTCAGAAGGCTCTTCTAGCAGGAGAACCAATTCCTATTCCCAAAAGAAACAGAAGAAGAAAAATCCTTCCAAAGGTCAAAAATTCAAAGAATTCAGAAAGGCCAAACCACCCTCCTTCGACGGTGAAACAAAGAAGGGAGAGGAAGCAGAGGCCTGGCTGCTTGGACTAAAGAAGTATTTCAGAGTCCATGACTTTTCAGAAAATATGAAGGCCCGAGTGGCCGCCTTCAACTTGAATGGAAAGGCTTCCATTTGGTGGGACGACCTTAAGAATGTGAAAGGGGTTCGTGAAGAGGACTTGCCTTGGGAACGGTTTGAGAAATACTTCTGAAAGAAGTATCTATCGGAAAAATATTTCGACGAAAAGACTAAAGATTTTTATGAACTCAAACTTGGGCAACTCACTTTAGAAGAATATGTCAACAAATTCCTTGATTTTTTTAGGTATGTACCCTATATCAAGGCGAAAAAGGCAAAGGTGTAATGCTTCATCAGTGGACTACCTAAGGAATATCGGAATAGAATTGAATTTGATGAGCCAAAGACTCTAGAAGGCACTATTCGAAAGGCAAAGTTGTCACATACCCACCACGGAAATAAAAAAATTTAGCCGAATTCTCAAGGATCAGGATCCCTGAAATACCTACAGGGTTCTAGCGTAGGTTAGTTCCTTCCTTGTCCACCTCTATGTGATCATGGGTCACGACCATACACTAAACAAGTATGGCATCCTTTCGCTCTTCACAGCTCAGAGCTACTAGAGTGTCAAGTCTTTCGACTCTACAAACCCCAACACAGTGAAGCACCAAACCTCGAAAGGGCTAGCGAGTACAAGATTCCTGTTTGGGTCTTGTCCTCGTGACCATGTTCCGTGACCACACGCTTAAATCAGAAAAGACCTTACCAGCCTTTCACAATTCAGGAAATCACGATGCATGACTTCATCCTTTCCCATTCAAATCCCCGAAATCCATGAAGTCTCCAAAGTTTCCCTCCAAAGGGAGATCAATCGTTGTAAGCCTCTCCTGATCTGACAGTTTGGATCCTTTCAGGATTTCGGTGCCCGGGGGTTCGAGATGCAACGATCCCAAAAACTCATGTCATGCAAATCTATGAATTCCGGTATGGGGATCCATGTAGGAGATCAACGGTCCTTGATAGTGTGGATCCAATGATCCACAGGATTTCAGAACTTTCCCTGAACTCTGACCGCTCACCATGTGTCTCCCTTGATGGACGGTCCAAATTACTTCGGGACTTCTCTTTGACACTTTTCTCTACTCACAACCTCGCAGGTTGAAGCGTCGAGCTCTCATGCTCTTCTTCTCTGAAATACTAAGACGCAAAAGTCAACAATAGTTGACTTCCTCTATGCACTTATCGCAACTCGCAACCTCACAAGTTCTACAGTTGAAGCTGATTCCCCTCAACCTCTGAGACCCCGATATGCGATATGGTGAGGAGGTCCTGACTCAATGGTTGCTCCTACTTCTCGCTACTTAGGACTTCATGACTTCAAGAGTCCAGTATTCCAACTCCGAACTCACGAATCCCCGATATGAGAAATGGTCAGATCCCACGACTGTCCTTCCTCTTTGACCAATGGCCCAGATCACATTGCTATCTCGCGACTCGAGACTTCGTGACTCCAAGAGTTCGATATTCCAACTTTGAACTCATGAATCCCCGATACGTGAAATAAACAGATCTCACAACTGTCCTTCCTCTTTGATCAACGGCCCAGATCACATCACTATCTCGCGACTCGGGACTTCATGACTCCAAGAGTCTGGTTTTCCAACTCTGAACTCACAAATCCCCGATATGCGAAATGGACAGATCTCATGGTTGTCCTTCCTATTTGATCAACAGCCCAGATCACATCGCTATCTCGTGACTCAGGACTTCGTGACTCCAAGAGTCCGGTCTTCCAACTCCGAACTCACGAATCCCCGATACGCGAAATGGATAGATCTCTGCCACCTGTCCTCCAATATGGACGGTCCCGATGTCTTAGGGATTTTTGGGACGTAGTCGAGTTCACTCTCCCGCCTAAGTAAAGGTTAAGATCGACAGCTTATAGAGCTCTGATGGTTCCCTGGGATCTATGGTCCAGGATCCCATTGCAATCTTGTGACTCGGGATTTCGTGACTCCAAGAACCTGGTCTTCCAACTAAAATCTCACGAATCCCCGATACGTGAAATGGACAGATCTCTGCCACCTATCCTCCAACATGGATGGTCCCAATGTCTTCGGGATTTTTGGGAAGTAGTCAAGTTCATGCTCCCGCCTAAGTAAAGGTTAAGATCGATGGCTTATAGGGCTCTGATGGTTCCTTGGGATCTATGGTCTAGGATCCCATCGCGATCTCATGACTCGGGACTTCATGACTCCAAGAGCCCGGTCTTCCAACTCCAAATTCACGAATCCCCAATACGTGAAATGGTTAGATCTCTTATGAGCTTGAATCACGAAGTTCAAACTCTCGGAGCTTCAAGATTCCATGACCTCAAGGCCTTAGAAAGCTACTCTTTCTTACATAAGGGTTCCAGACCCAGATTGCATAAACCCTCAGACGGTTCTCCGGCAATTATCCCTGATCTTAATCGAGTCTCTGGTAAGGATCAGTATGGTTACAAGGTTTATGGGGTAATTATCAGAAAAGAGTACTCTCAAGGGGCCTTCCCAGAATATTACAAGAAACTAAGGAAATAAGACGATTCTCGATGGAGCGAACTCATGTCCCAGACTAAATCATTTGTGCAGAAAACAACTATGGCATGTAAGCATACACATGCATCCATTCTATCAAATCAACGTTAGGTAAACACTTCTATTCAGAACTATTTACAAGCACATAAAACTGAACATGTGATTATGGCATTAACTTCAAATAACACTTATCAAAAATAACACCAGAGGTGATGCAACTGCTGAGAGGGGTGCTTGTTTCCACCCAACCATAGGCTTAGCGACTCCCAACGGATTTACCACTAGCCACCCCTGAGCTAATACCATGATGCTGTGAAACTGTGTCTCGGTTTTCCCATGATCGAGAATGAGGGTTACTCTCCCTCTTCTCTGCTATCATTCGCTCTGCATATCTCCAGATTTCTTCCTCCTTCCCTCGCGTCTGCCCTCCTGCGCTTCCTCCTCGCACATTTTCCTCTTGCGAGGTTGCGTGTGGCACAATGTCCCTCATGGTGGTCAGGCCCAAGGCTCCTACGGATGGGCAGTTCACTTCCCCCATCCCTCATTAATTCATGAGGAGCCATATAGCTACCAACCTGTGACTAATTTATTTTAGGCCAGTGAGCCGCTCTTGGTTCTCCGGACCAATGAAGTCCAAATATGGTATTGGTTTCAATGGAAGTTAATGCCACCTTTCCAGGTGCCTTCCACCACCTTTCTTCAGCCATCGTGGTCTCTTTTTTTTTCCAACATATCCCCTCTCAGCAGTCCCGCAATATATATATATATATATATATTATTTACATTCATTGACCTTTTTCACAAGGTCCATTCACATCACACATTCACATTTTTGAGTTTGCCATAGTTCTTGGCCAGTATAGTTATTTTTACAAACTGGGGGAAACAATGTGTTATAGTTATTCTTGGCTAGTATAGCATACACAGGCATCCATGCAACTCATTCATGAGCCCAAGCAAGCCAAGCATTGTAACCATGCTCTGATACCAATTTGTCACATACCCACCACGGAAATAAAATGTTTTAGCTGAATTCTCGAGGATCAAGATCCTCGAAATACCTACAGGGGTCTAGCGTAGGTTAGTTCCTTCCTTGTCCACCTCCATGTGATTGTGGGTCACGACCATAGGTTGAACAAGTATGGCATCCTTTTGCTCTTCGTAGCTCAGTGATACTAGAGTGTCGAGTCTTTTGACTCTACAAACCCCGACACAGCGAAGCGTCGAACCCCGAAAGGGCTACCGAGTACAAGATTCCTATTTAGGTCTTGTCCTCATGACCACATTCTGTGACCACGCACTTAAATCGACAAAGACCTTACCAACCTTTCACAATTTTGGAAATTGCGATGGATGACTTCATCCTTTCCCATTCAAATCCCTGAAATCCACGAAGTCTCCCAACTTTCCCTCCAAAGGGAGATCAACGACTGTAAGCCTCGCCTGATCCGACAGTTTGGATCCTTTCGAGATTTTGGTGCCCAGGGGTTCGAGATGCAATGATCCCAAAAACTCATGTCATGCAAATCTTCGAATTTTGGTATGGGGATCCATGTAGGAGATCAACGGTCCTGGATAGTGTGGATCCAATGGTCCACAGTATTTCAGAACTTTCCCTGAACTCTGACCGCTCACCACGCGTCTCCCTTGATGGACGATCCAGATTCCTTCGGGACTTCTCTTTGACACTTTTTTCTATTCGCAACCTCACAGGCTGAAGCATCGAGCTCTTGTGCTCTTCTTCTCTGAAATCCCGAGATGCAAAAGTTAGCAATAGTTGACTTCCTCTTTGCACTTCTCGCAACTCGCAACCTCACGAGTTCTACAATCGAAGATAATTCCCCTCAACCTCCGAGACCCTGATATGCGATATGGTGAGGAGGTCCCGACTCAATGGTTTCTCCTACTTCTCGCTACTTGGGACTTCGTGACTCCAAGAGTCTAGTCTTCCAACTCCGAACTCACGAAGCTCCGATACCCGAAATGGTCAGATCCCACAGTTGTCCTTCCTCTTTGACCAATGGCCCAGATCACATCGCTATCTTGTGACTCGGGACTTCGTGACTCCAAGAGTCCTGTATTCCAACTCCGAACTCACGAATCCCCGATACGCGAAATGGATAGATCTCACGGCTGTCCTTCCTCTTTGATCAACGACCCATATCACATCGCTATCTCGTGACTCGGGACTTCATGACTCCAAGAGTCCGGTCTTCCAACTTTGAACTCATGAATCCTCGATACACGAAATAGATAGATCTCACGGCTGTCTTTCCTCTTCGATCAATGACCCAAATCACATCGCTATCTCGTGACTCGGGACATCGTGACTCCAAGAGTCCGGTCTTCCAACTCCAAACTCACGAATCCTCAATACGAAAAATGGACAGATCTCTGGCACTTGTCCTCTAATATGGATGGTCCTGATGTCTTCGAGATTTTTGGGACGTAGTCGAGTTCACTCTCCCTCCTAAGTAAAGGTTAAGATCGACGTCTTATAGAGCTTCGATGGTTCCCTGGGATCTACGGTCTAGGATCCCATCCTGATCTTGCAACTCAGAATTTCATGAATCCAAGAGCCTGGTCTTCCAACTCCAAACTCATGAATCCCCGATACATGAAATGGATAGATCTCTGCCACCAATCCTCCAACATGGATGGTCCCGATGTCTTCGGGACTTTTGGGAAGTAGTCGAGTTCACACTCTCGCCTAAGTAAACGTTAAGATCAATGGCTTATAGAGCTCCGATGGTTCCCTGGGATCTACGGTCCAGGATCCCATTGTGATCTCGCGACTCAGGATTTCGTGACTCCAAGAGCCTGGTCTTCCAACTCCAAACTCACGAATCCCCGATACGCGAAATGGACAGATCTCTGCTACCTGTCCTCCAACATGGATGGTCCCGATGTCTTCGGGACTTTTGGGAAGTAGTCGAGTTCACACTCTCGCCTAAGTAAAGGTTAATATTGATGGCTTATAGAGCTCCGATGGTTCCCTGGGATCTACGGTCCAGGATCCCATCGAGAAAAGAGTATTCTCAAGGGGCCTTCCCAGAATATTACGAGAAACTAAGCAAATAAGACGATTCTCGGTGGAGCGAACTCATGTCCCAGACTTAATCATTTGTGTAGAAAACAACTATGGCATGTAATCATACATAGGCATCCATTCTATCAAATCAACATTAGGTAAACACTTCTATTCAGAACTATTTACAAGAACATAAAACTGAACATGCGATTATGGCATTAACTTCAAATAACACTTATCAGAAATAACACCAGAGCTGATGCAACTGCTAAGAGGGGTGCTCATTTCCACCCAACCGTAGGCTCAGTGACTCCCAATGGATTTACCACTAGCCACCCCTGAGCTGAGACCATGATGCTACGAGACTGCATCTCGGTTTGCCTGTGACCGAGAATGAGGGTTACTCTCCCTCTTCTCTGCTATCACTCACTCTGCATATCTCCAGAGTTCTTCCTCCTTCCCTCGTGTTTTCCCTCCTGTGCTTCCTTCTCATGCATTTTCTTCTTGCGAGGTTGTGTGTGGAGCGATGTCGCTCACGGTGGTCAGGCCCAAGGCTCCTACGGATGGGTGGTTCACTTCCCCCATCCCTCATTAATTCCTGAGGAGCCATCTACCTACCAACCTGCGAGTAATTTATTTCAGGCTAGCGAGCCGCTCTTGGTTCTTCGGGCCAGTGAATTTCAAATACGGTATTGGTTTCGGTGGAAGTTAACGCCACCTTTCTAGGTGCCTTCCACCACCTTTCTTCAACCATCGTGGTCTCTTTTTTTTCCAGCATATCCCCTCTCAGCAGTCTTGCAATATATATATATTTATATATATATATATATATATAGATATAGATATAGATATATATATATTCATAATATTATTTACATTCATCGACCTTTTTCACAAAGTCCATTCACATCACACATTCACATTTTTGAGTTTGCCACAGTTCTTGGCTAGTATAGTTATTTTTACAAACTGGGGGAAACAGTGTGTTATAGTCTACCTCAACATATAACCTGGGTACTAATGAAATCACTACGCCTTCCTACGTACCCTATGGATTGTTGCCACAAAACAATCTATATTTTCCATTTCCTATTCCTCCACATCCGATTGTTCCTCCATAGGGACAACCACACGCTGGTGTTAACTTTGTTCAACCCTCTTCCATTCAAAAATTTCATACTTTTGAATAGTTGAATACGGTAAATCCTTCCCATCAGCCAAATAATGCCAAGAAGAAAGGAAAAAACTGAAATAATAATAACCCAAGATCAGGGAGAAATAACCCTCAACAAAACCAACCTACTGGGGGAAACCAGAATCAGGGTAACCAGAACCCCCAAAGAGACAATAACAAAAAATTCCCAGGGAGGAACAATAACAACAACCTCTAGACAAACTTCCCTTCCTTTCTTTGCGGTGAGCATGTCCATTACACTCACCATTTCCCCCAAATTTTTGACTTCAAATGGATGAAAGAATCCATACACGTGCCACGTCCTTCAGCATCGCCTTCCCCTCAGTAGGCCCCACAATAGTTTTTGCAACAACCACTCCCAACCATGTTGCAAAACCCTATTCCACACCAAGGTGTGATGAATACCCAACAAGAGATACATCCTTCCCCGCCACAAATGGGACAGTATCAAAACATTGGAAATTCGGTGGATCGCAATATCCTCCTCACTATAAGAGAAAAAAATCTTCTGCAAATGCACAGTCGTCAATACAGCACACCCCCTGAATATACTCTCGTCACTTCGGAAGCAGCTCCAACTACAAATGTACAACCCTTGATGATTCCACACTCTAACACTAAACTTTCCATTCACATCCCTCGCATTCCATTACAACGGAATGTCAACAACCCCCAGGCTAGGGAAGCACACAATTACAGTCTGGTCTATGAATTGGCACAATCTCCTACAACCATGTCAGTATTATAGGTCCTCCAATGTTTTCCAGCTCAATGGAAATCTTTACTTTCTGCCTTGGGGGCAGTCGACCAAGCTGATACTAGACTCATCACATTTGATCTAGATTGTGGGGAACCTCATCTCCCCACTTTGGTATCTTTCCAGATACCAGTCAAGATTCAGAACATCACAGTTCAATGATGTATCATTGATGAAGGTGCCTCCACATGCATCATGTCCAAAATTGTATGGAAGAAACTCAACTCCCCCGAACTAATAACACCCACTATCACTTTAAGAGTTTATGATGGTCGACCATCTTCCCTTGAAGGGCTCTTTCAAAATGTCTCTGTCAAACTTGGGGGAAAAACCATCCTTATCGACATTGAGGTTATCGATGCCCACTCAATTAAAACATCTCATTTAGACATAGCTACATGTACGCTATGAAGGTTGTGGCCTCTTCTGTGTTTCGAACAATGATGTTCCCCCACAATGGGAAAATCATCACCATCGACCAAGTTTCACATTACAAGCCTAACAACTCCACCAACATCAATAACATCCTGCCTCTTGTCCACACTAGTTCTGATGCATATCCACTCATGGATATGGGCCCCAGAATTTTTAAAGACCCATCCTTACTAGGGGCATACCATGGAGCACCACCACTCATCCACCCCTTAGCACAAGTCTGTGTCATATCTTCTAACGGAAATGAAACTTGAGATACTATTCCTCCCACTAAGGCTTCTCCACCTCATGAAATCCCACTAGTTGAAGAAATTCTACCTCAGGAATTACATGAGAACCCTCATACACCACTTATCCCATATTTCACCCTTTCCCAGGGGAAAATCCTGATTTGGGAAACAATCCCCCAAGCCATCACTCAATTCCCCTTATTCTACCCCCCACCAAGCGTACAAGAATTTCATGTAGCCACAATGCTTACCCTCCCCCACATGGTTCTCGCCATCTCTGTATGGTATCTACACCCTCCCGAGGTGGTTCCTCAACCATCCCTCCCTCCTCAATTAGAGGAATCTCGATGCATATTCCAGTACTAACTCTTTTCACAACACCTTCACCCCCACTTTCCAGCACCATTGCTACGGCTGGGGGCAGACAGAAGAAGAAAGAGCCCACTGCTCCCCTTCCTCCTCAAGTTCAACCTCCTTGCGCACTTTGTGAAAGAGAAGGACACCCCACTAATATATGTTCTTCCCTTCTTGAACTACGCAATCTGATCCAACTCCCTCAAGCAACCACATCACTTGTCACTTCACCTAGCACACCTATTACTAACACAACATCCCCTAATATAGGTAGTAAAGGGTTGTGAACCAAATTCACGTGTGCCATCTGTTCATAGTATGTCCATTATACTCATCATTGTCTTGCGCTAACTCAGTTTCAAAATACGTTGACGGTGGTATGCCAAACCTTTTAGCAAGAACCCTCTCCACCAACACCTTTGGGTACCCACATCACCAAAATCCATTATGTCTCGACCTCAATCACCAAATGGATGATATTCACTTTCTCTCTTTGTGACTCACTTGATCATTTCATGTACCAGTGTCCTTTGATAATTGAATACAGGAGTCATTGAATAAACCTTATTCAAGATCCTACAACCACCCCAACTCCTATAATGCAAATAACTCCCCCTACCCCTTCACCAGATAATGTTCACATCACCTCCCTTGAACTTGAGTCACTCCCCATGCCTCCACAATTCATGGATAGATTGTCTGACGATGTTCCCCAAAATCCTCCCAATTCTCTGGTTCATTTCTCCCAGGAAATATTACCCCCTACCACAGTTTACCACCCACAGTATCTGGACATTTGGTTTATATCAAGTAATCCATAACACCATAGTCGTGATACCCCCTCTACATCTTCACCACTTGAATACATTCACATGATGACAGTCATCCCTGTTACCTCCCTGGTTCCCCTATACTCTCGCATTTTCCACTTCGACGAAGATATCCTGGAGGAACTCACTACCCTCGATTTCCCATGGAATGTGATCCACCACAGAGCTCTTTTTATCTCACAGGAATCCTTTGATCCTCCTAGCCAAGCCTCCATATGTGCAATAGAAACCAATGATTTTATTCCATCTGGGCATATAGATTGGTTCAACAACCCTATCCTTTCCCCCGATGCTTTTGAAGAAGGAAATATGGCCAATATTTCCCCCACAGTCAAAATCAACATTTCCATCAAACCAAGAATCATAGAAGAAATCACCATTGGCTCTGCATGCTCCCATGAAGAACTCACATCTTACAAAGATATCTTTTAGGAATACCGAGATATTTTTTCCTGGTCATATACATAGATGCCCAGCCTCGATCCTTCTATAGTCGAACATTGTATCGACACATGGCCCGATGTCACCCCAATCTGTGAAAATAAATTCCCACTTCACCCATTCAAAGCCACGACTATCAAAGCCGAAATTGACAAGTTACGCAATGTCAGTTTCATATACCCCATCGCGTATACCTCATGGGTCTCTAACCCCGTTCTCTTTAAAAAAAAATAGGGCATTATTCATGCCTGCACTGACTTTCATGATCTCAATCATGCTTGTCCCAAAGACAACTTCCCAACCCTTTTCATCGACCAAATTATCAATGAGTGTGCCGACCACGAGGCCTTGTCCTTCATGGATGGGTTCTTCAGCTACAACAAATCCAAATCCATCCAACAGATCAGTATAAAACTAAATTTACTACCACATGGGGTACTTTTTCTTATCATGTCATGCCTTTTGGATTAAAAAACCCAGGTGCTATGTTCTAATGGGCCATGACTTAAGTTTTCCATAATATTGCTCAGATCATCCTTGATTACTTGGAAGAACTCACTAGTCGATCCAAGAAACGAACTCAACATTTAGATGACTTACAAGTTGTCTTTCAACGATGTTGCCAATACAATATACGCTTGAACCCTCTCAAGTCTGTATTTTGCGTCACCATCGACCGCCTCATTGGGTTCATAGTATCCCAACACGACATCATAGTGGACCCCCTCAAGGTCCAAGCTATAAAAAAATTCCACCACCTAAGAATTTTTTCCAACTCCAGAGCCTAGAAGGAAAATACAACTTTTTACGATGCCTTGTCCCATATTACACCACTCTCATGCATGGTTTCCTTCACTTACTGTGTCATGATATCCCATTTGATGGGATGGACTTGCCCAAATCGATTTTGATGGTTTAAAAGTTGCACTATCCAATTCCCATTTGATTAGTCCTCCTGACTATGATCGTGATTACATCCTCTACTTGTCAGCCTCAGCCATCTCAGTAATTGGAGTTCTCGTCCAACTAGGGGATGATGGTCGCGAGCATGTTATTTACTACATTAGTAAAAATATTTGAGGACCACCCCTAAAATAAAATCATGAGGAGAAAATCTCCCTCGCAGTTGTCCTCGCAATCCAGAAACTACATCATTATATCTTGTTGCGCATTACCAAAGTCGTGGAAGGTTCCAACCCCATGCAGTACTTGCTTAGTTGATGAAAAATTAATGGAAAATTTTCCTAATGGATCAACATCCTCTAGGAATACAACCTAGAGGTTTCAACTCCCAAAAGGAAGAAATCACTTGTTCTCGCCGAACTCATCACAACGTTTCCCTCAGACGCTAAATGTTCACCCGTCAATATGGACTTTCCTGACGAACACCTCTTCTACATCCCCTCGGATGAACCCTGGTATGGCGACCTTCTCATCTACCTTCAGACATAGAATATTGGGTCTCATCTTTCTCGAGATGATCATCGATGCATTAGCCATCAAGCCCATCAATACCTCCTCATCAAAGACATCTTATATCGACATGGGGTTGACACCATACTCCATTGATGTTTGACTATCAACGAAGCAGACAGAGTCTTGAACGATCACCATAACAGTGCTTGTGGAGGCCACCTTTCATTTATTTCCACTGGCCAAAAAATCATTTGAGCATGATACTTCTGGCCCACATTGTTTCATGATTGCATCCACGTTGTCAAGCAATGTGAAAAATTCAAGCTTTATGCAAACAAATCATGAGTGCCACCCACTCTTCTACATCAAGTAATCACTGCCAACCCCTTTTGCAAATGGGGCATAGACTTCATGACTTGAAACCCTCCATCTAGTAATGGACACAAGTACATCAACGTGGTGGTTGATTACTTCACCAAATGGGTCGAAGCCATGCCTACCTTGAACAATATTGTTGACACAACAACACGCTTTTTCTTCAACCACGTCATTACCCGTTTCAGAGTTCCACTATAGTTAGTATATGATCAAGGTAAGGACTTTCAGAATGAGATCTTCATCGAACTCTCCTCAAGGTTAGGCTTCTCCCATTATTTTTCCTCCCCATAATACCCTCAATCCAATGGATAGGTCGAGGTTGTTAACAAAGTCCTCAAAACCATGTTGCAGTGCACGGTCAACAAACATAAGACCAATTGGAATCATATGTTTTTTTCTGCATTATGGGCTTATCACACGGCAATAAAAATTTCCATAGGTTTTACACCATTTCCTCTCGTCCATGGGATTGAATCCACCCTCCCCATTGAGTGTGAAATTCCCACATTGCGCATCACCATCGAGCTATTACCTAACACTGCTCCAATAGAGCAGCGCTTGTTGGCCTTAGAGTCACTGGATGAATATTGACGGTCTTCATTATAGAACAATGAGGCATCTAAAAAATGGTCTAAAGTCACGTTTGACTTCCATGTCAATCTTCACTCACTTAACGAAGGTGATCTTGTCCTAGCCTACAATATCACTCACGATACTCTTAGTCATGGGAAATTTGAGTCATTATGGCATGGACCCTACATCATCCAACACTACCTCACTAAAGACACATACATCCTGACCTCTCCAGAAGGATATCCTCTCAAAGAACCCGTCAACGGGTTGTACTTAAAGAATTTTTACATTTGAGCTTAGTCATTCTATACTAGGATTTTTCTTTGTACACATTTGTAGAGTTTTTAGTCTTCTTTTTTCACCTCCACTCCTCATTTCTGTTCTACCATCCGTGTTCTTGGCAGATGCATCCTCCATTGGCCTACCACATTAGTTACGCTGACGGAGCTAGCCACTGGACACAGAATCTCGCTTTGGCCGCTTGGGCCCTCTACACCCCCTCACATGAACTGCTCCACTCCAACAACATATGTTTAGGCTCAATCACCAACAACCAAGAAGAATATGCATCCTTCATTGGTCTCCTCACCGAGGCTAGTCACCACCACATTCATCACCTTATCATCTTGTTATATTCCCAACTCGTCGTCCTACAACTCAACAATGTATACCATGTCCGCGATCCTCTCATTTTTCACAAATACCTGCAAGTTAGACTTTTATTTCGACACTTTGATTCAATTACATTTACACATATTCCATGACAATTTAATCAAATGGAAGATAACATGGCTAACCTAGTGTTATATTGGCATTTATCACATCAAAACATCATCATACATACATAAATCATTATACATCGATCACAACATATATATTAGACATCATAAAAACATCATAAAATATCAACACATGTAGACATCACAAAAATCCCAAAGAATTGTATCCATATATATATATATATATATATATATATATATATATATATATATATATATTGGTCCAAGTGTCATAAATATTTACAAAAAAGTACACATGTACATCACCTGTAGGCCAATGAACCCCCTCACCCATATAGGTACAAAATGGGTGCCCCCTACCCTATAAAAAATAGGTGTCAAACTACCCTGTACAAAATGGGCTCGCAGGCCTATATAAATACAAAAATATACAATCAACACTCATGGTGCCCCTAGAGTGCCACCACCAGGTCCTCTATTAGTAGGAGGTGCCCCACCAGCTGGGGGTCCTCCAGGTTTAGGGGGCAACCGACCATTCATCGCTTCCCCACTACAGCTACTCGATGGATCATGGTCTGCTACTACGCCAGAATTTCCACACATTGCTTCAGGAAACTCTTGTCCTAAATGTGGGACCACATTCCCTCTAGCACACCCTACAATACCACCTCCATCTGTCATCAGAAATCATCCATACTCCCCCAGACCTCTACCTGTGGGGCATGTGATGGCCCTGCCTCTCGATCGTCAAAATAATGCCTCTGACCAGCTCTGGGCTCATCTGTTGGCCTCGCACAAGCCTCATCCCTCCGACGTCGCTCTCCTACTCGCGGTTCTGCCCATAGCAATCTCACTAGCCCCTGACAACCTGGCTCTCCAACCATCTCCACCTCGAGGCCCCACATATGAAAAAACACAAACAAATATAGAGTCAACATCCATATACATATAAACATATGTTATTCCATCAAAATCACAAAGCATAAATACACAAGCATACCTCTCTGGTCCCACACCTCTCCTATAGGAAAAACCATGTCAGGGTCATGCCAAAAATCCATCCCACCATATGGGAATTGCAGGATAATCTGTGGCATGTGGTGCCACACACATGCCAATGTGGTCATAAAATAGTGGCCACCCTCTCCCCCTCCATTCTGTACCAAAATTTTATCCCACCGCATCAATCGTGGCTCTTGCAGCCCTATAGGAGGCAACAAAACCCTAGGGTGCAACATGGGCACCCTCTCCAAAAACCATGTTACTAGGATGGATCCAAAGTAAAACTCACCAAAGTTAGTGGTCTGACATGGGTGAATTTGACCCATCATCCTGGAACACAGCATCACCCCCCAAGTGAAAAAATCCCCATCAAGGACCCTCTGCATAATCCTCAACTAACCACCACTAATTTGCTGAGTAGCTAAGGATCCATAGATCCTAACAATCATAGCCACGATGCACTGATGCAAGAGCGCATCCATTGCCTCAATACAAAAAACTGAACTCGACATCAGGTTCGGCCCCAAACAATACTCCTGCACCAGGTCTATCAACTGCACATCCCTTGGTAGTTGGGGGTCAGTAGGCAGGGCCATTCCCCGAAATGGGAGCCTCATCAGAAAACACACATCCTCAATAGTTAAGAATGTCAGCTACTTCCCCCACACAATGAAGCACTTCAGATCAGTTCTCCACATCGATATCAAGTACTGGAATAGGTACTCTTGTGACTGTATTAGTGGGCAATCGAAGAACTTGAGAAGCCCATAGGCTTCCAAGTTCCTCCGAACACTCGACTCCTCTCTCACCGCCTCCCAGAGGCACTCCCAGTCTTTCTCTCTCCAATGGACTGGTATGATAAATTGGTCACCTGCATTCACACAGAAAACACTTGGTCAGCAATCATCATTTACCAAAAATACCAACACATTCACATTTTCAAAAAACTCCTTAGCTTCGCCTCAAGTGCGCGGTTGTCACCCCCACAGGTGCACACATATGCGTGCCTATTCTTCACACAACTACAAATCAATGTGCAGTTGTAGGAGAAACAGATGCGCATCAAAGTGCAGGTGTCACACTTACAGGTGCACACTCATGCACCCTTATTCTATACACATCTATGCAACTGTCTCAGAAATAGTTGCGCACAATGCACAACTATAATTCTAACAGGTGCACACTTGTTTTTACCACCCACACGCCCCCATGTGCAGTTGTATTCAACACAACCACACATCATGCATAGGAGAGGGAATTATACCACGCATCTCAATGTAAGTATCTTTCATTCTCCCATGCATTAGTGGGCCCACCCCTAACAAATCCCCTAGTACAGCCCTCTATATGACCCCTACCCAAAAAATAACAACTAGCTACAATGTAGGAAGATGGGACCACTAACTCGACTCTCGCAAATCCTGAATCGGTTGGCTCAAACTCCTGTAATCTTTGAAACTCCTCCAAATACTCTCGTCAATTCAGTATAGCAACAGGTACAAATGAGGTGGCATTGTGGGCCCCACAACCATATATAATCCCTTTTTCCAAACTTACACACTCAGTTACAGGAGCTCAGAGTCACTGTTTTTCGATCCATCTTCAGCCACGGGATCAGGGTCCTACCGCCTACACAGTCACATTCCCTGGGTCACCATATGCACTTGACCCCGAGGGAGAATTTTTCTCACATCACGTCCAGGTATGCATGTTCATGTTCAAAATTATCAAATAACTGTTATATGTTATTTATCTTCAGATATTTTTCACATTGGGTATGTGTGTAGGTACTTGGTCATCACAAACCAGCACAACCCCTTTAGGTATATGATTTAAAATGGCATGTAACCATACCCTCAAAATATTAATTGCATCTCCCAGTCACACCCTCCGACATTTTCCTTTAGGGTCCCTACATTTGGCTCTGCAGTACTGTCACCTCTGCTGCATTTTGGTACTATCACCCGGTAGCACTCTCCCCCACATGAATTGTCCCATTCATAGCCCCCCTTGGAACTTTTGACACTCATGATACTTTCACCCCCTAGGGATGGGAGTCCTGATAGTCTTATGCATTTTCGAGAATCAACCACATACTCCTTCTCATCATTTTGCTAGCTTTCCTAATGGACTTCTAGGTTACCTCATCGCAGCTCTATTTTTTACTGTGCCTTTGTAGTATCATTACCCCTCCATTTCATCCACAATCAATTTTCCCATATGTAGATTGATCGCCATTCATTTACCTCATACAGAAACACACCCCTGGGGCCCTCACCCTCCACCATTTTTCCACGCAACTTGTACCCTCACAGGCCAAGCCATCTTGCACTGGGGCACCCGTTTCTATATCTGTACACTCATCCCAAATTATTCTTTATTTATTTGGTAATTGCAAAAAGATTTGATTTCCCGCATTTAGTTAGATTTTTGTTGTCAGCCTTGACGACCTCCTTTTTCTGGCAAAAACAACGCATGTCTCCCTTGGTTGGGGAATCCACTATCCTTTCTCTACCTTTACTTTGTTCATAAACCCTAAGTATCCCACAGTCCATGTACCCCCGATCTCTGCATTTGTCCACTTTGTCATATCTCTAGCACAATTTAACCCCATGTCTAGTCGTCCCCCTGACACTTGATACAGTTTCACAGTTGTTGTCAGTCACCCTTCCAACATACCCCCAACCAAGGGTCACCTTGAGTCTCACCACATCTTGACTTCGTTCATGTTCCCTATCAGTTCCTGATCTTATCTAGTGGATTTCGGGAAGCCATTTTCTTCTTAGATTCATGTCTCCCTTTCTATTGACATCAACACAGTTTCCAGAAAGGAAACAATATTTTGACTCTCATTCCCTTTACAACGAGGAGTCTCGAACAACATCGACATACAATTTTAGTTACTGTCTTTTGAGTTACATGACATGAGCATGGGGCATTCCCACCTTGTTTGTATACATATTTTTGTTTCTCCCCCTAGAGATAGATTTGGGGATCACGGTTTCCCCTCTCCCTCTAACAGGATTGCTCTTGCAGTTCTTATCAACACTCTTCATTACAATGGTACTCTCAGTCGAAGAAACATTGATGTATTTCAGCTATATGTATGCTCCTAACCTCACACATTAGGGGGCATCTGTTATCACTGAAATTTTGTCTGCTACATTTCATGAAAATGGTTACAAAAGTATAACAGTTCCAAACACTTATTAGTTCACTTGTAGCACCAAAGTGTGTTTACAAGAGGTAAAAACTATACAACTGGACAAAAAATTGACATGCGTTAACTCCCTAAAGGAAGCGCGTGCATAGTGCATGGGCCAAATAATCCCATAGAGCGCACAATGCACCATATGTTTGACTATGTACAAGCAAAACCACGCACTCCTATGAACAGTGCATTTATAGTTCTTTTTGGCCCCTAAACCACTTATGGACCAACTCCCAACTTTATTTGACCCTCAAATCTGAGCTGAATCTACATGGGGGGTTGGTCAAGGACCAAAGGGTGCCCTAAAGGGCCCCTTGTTCACACTGAAAACCAATTAGATATTTCCTCAAAGACATGATATAAATGGAGGCCATGGGTGCACTGAGAATTCACGAATCTCATAATATTGTTATACTACCTCAATCCTCCTTCAAGAATCCTCATTTCTTCTTGGATCATTCTAGCAACATTCCAATAGGTCATTCCACTCACCTCTTGAGGGAATAGGCTTGGATTTCTTCACCATTTACTTTCTTGTTTATCATTGTAATAAGATCTCTCCAATAGGGAACTCAAGATCCCTCCCAAGGAGAAAGAGGGGATCCATAAGTCCTCCTTTCTCTACGGTGTTTTTTCAACTAATATAGTTATCCATTGGTGGCATAATCTTGGTCATTTGGTTTATTGATTTTGGTTCAAATTTTCTTATGCATTATATTTTTATTTCCTTAGTTGTTTTTAGTTTATTTTCTTGTTTATTTCGTGTGCTTGGATTGTTTAATTCATACACTAACCTCTGTCTTGTCTAGCAGGCCCAGCTAGACATGTAAGTGCCCTTGTTTTTCTCACTCAAGTGATGAAACAAACACAACACAAGGCAATGGATACACCTATGGTAGCAAATATGAAGTTGTTTTAGGATATGACTTCAGAGACTGTGGATGTTACTTTATACAGGGAGATGGTGGGTTCACTGATGAACATGATGAACAAAAGACGGGATATATGTTTTTTTGTGAACACCCTAAGTCAATATATGGATCAGCCCAGGTAGGTTCATTTTGTTGCATCAAAACATGTGATGAGGTACCTTAAGGGTACATTGGATTATGGCCTCAGGTATGTGATAGACCATGATTTTGGGTTATATGGATATTCATATTCATATTGGGCCAGCAATATTCCTGATCGGAAGAGTACTTCAACATATTGCTTCAATATAGTCTCATGTATGATTTCATGAAGAAAAAGGAAGAAGTTGTGTGTAGCACTCAGTATGACTGAGGAAGAGTATGTGGCATCATGTGCAACAAGTCATGAAGCAATGTGGCTTCAGAAATTGTTGAATATTGGACTGAATTTGACTTGTAGGTAAGACCTACAAGAAGAGGATGACGAGATTTGTTCTGGAGGAAAAGTGATGAAGTCAGCGAGTTGAAGATCCAGTTCATATTCAATGATGGAGAGGTAGTCGGACAATCAGTTCCATAGGGAGTTGTGTACTATATTAAGGAGCAGGAGGCTCCACTAGATGTAAGAAGCATGCATGTGTGGTGCTCAGTACAACTACAACTGAGTATGTGGAAGCATGTGCAACAAGTCGTAAAGAAGTGTGGATTCAGAAATTGCATACTGTTAGACTAAATTTGACTTGTAGGTAAGACCTACAAGAAGAGGATGGTGAGACTTTTTCTGGAGGAAAAGTGACGAATTCAGCAGGTTAAAGATTTAGTTGATATTCAGTGCTTGAGAGGGAGTTGGACGGTTAGTTCTAGAGGGAGCTAGGTACTACAGTACGGAATAAGAGGCTCTGTCAGATGCATGAAGCAATCATGTGTGGTGCTCAGTACGGTTGAAGCTGAGTATTTGGAAACATGTACAGTAGAAGTGTGGCTTCAACAAATATTGTCTGGGTTATTTGGTCTTGGACTAGAGGAAACCTGCATTTGGTGCAACAACAAGAGTTGCATGAAGTTGTAAAAGAACCTCGTGGTCTATGACAGGTCGAAGCATATCGAGATCAAATATTACTGTATTAGGGATATGGTGCAGAAGGGAGCAGTGAGGCTCTAGTTTCGTGACTATAGAGGATCAAGTTCTCGACATGTTTACCAAGTCGACGTCGAGGATGAAGTTTTCGTACTTCAGGGACAAGCTTGGCGTGGTCCCTCTTTAGAGAGAGTGTTCTCATCTAGAACGAAAAAGGGTTGGCACTAAGACATGTGGAACTCATATAACATGAAAAAGGGTTGGCACTGAGTGTTCTCATCTAACATGAAAAAGGGTTGGCACTGAGTGTTCTCATCCAACATGAAAAAGGGTTGGCACTGAGACAGGTGGAACTTATCCAGCATGAAAAAGGGTTGGCACTGAGTGTTCTCATCCATCATGAAAAATGGTTGGAATTGAGAGATGTGGAACTCATCCAACATGAAAAAGGGTTGGCACTGAGACAAGTGGAACTCATCCAACATTAAAAAGGGTTGGCATTGAGACATGAGTGCACATGATCAGGTATTGATGCATCGCAGGGAGTGGATGTCCTGGAGACATGTTGTGGCTATTGAGAGCTACCTACAAACCTTGGTTGCATGGGGTGAAGTCATGTTGCACTATCGATATCCAAGGGTTGGCACTAAGACAAGAGTGCACATGATCAGGTACTGATGCATTACAGGGAGTGGATGTCATGGGACATATTGTAGCTAATGAGAGATACCTACAGACCTTGGTTGTATGGGGTGAAATCATGTTTCACTATGGAAATCTAAGGATGTATAGATTCACATGTAAATAATCAATGGATGTGAGCTCATGTGATATCATACTTGGAGTCTATGTCTCATGGAAGTGACACTTGGTTTCTAGACACTTGGTATAGAAGGGATCAATGAGGCTCCAATATGGTTCATAAGGGAGAAGTGAGGCTCCAATATGTGGCTACTGATGCGAAGGTTTCAGATGTGTTGACAAATTCATTATTAAGGATGAAGTTCAAGTACTTCAGGGAAAAGCTCGACGTATTCCCTCTTCATAGGGAGTGATTGATTCAAATGTTATCATAGGTTAGTGGATGTCATGATGACATGTTGTATCCATTGGATAGCTACCCACCGGCCCTAGATGCATGTTGAAGAGATGAGGTACAAATTTTATCGTAGGTATTGGATATCATGGATAAGATATCCAAGTTTTCTATGGGAAAAGGGAAAGTCTCATGATGACATATTGTAGCTATTAGAGAGCTACCCACTGGCCCTGGATGCATGTTGTGAAGTCACAAGGGTGAACATGATGAGGTACAGATTCATTGCAAGGTAGTGTATGTCATGGGGACATGTTGTAGTTATTTGAGAACTACCCACAGGCCCTAGATGTAAGATACCATATATATAAAATATGTAGAACATAAATAAAATGCTAGAAATGGTAGAATAACAGTAAAATATCCAACATAATCTCCATAATAACACATAAATGATATAAGAACAACAATAGAAATAACATTTTGATTCAGAAAGCAATGTTCACGGGCCTCTTCGAGGGGGAAACCTCCAATTGAGCAACGCTCTATTACAATAATCTCCAAGCTAGGGTTTTCATACCCTCGACCCTTATTTATACAAAATGTCTATCAAGAGAAGCATCTAGAGGAAGATCCTTCTAGAAGCGGAAGTTTCTATTAGGTTTTCTTACATCCGCCTTATTCTATTTTATTGAAAGGCCTTATTAATATTGACCTTTATTACATCTGAATATATTAATCTACCTATGTGCGGGTTAGGACCCTAACATGTCCGCCCCCTTAAAATACAACCTTGTCCTCAAAGCTTGAGATGAGGAAACTATTGCAGAATGGTAGCTGGTTCCCAAGTGGCATCTGTTGGATTCGTATCTTTCCACTGGACTAGCACTTCCTTGATGGTTCGCTGACATAGGTGACGCTCACACTGGTCCAAAACTGCTTCTGGATGTAGCCAAATGGATCCTTCTTCAGCTAACTCGGGAAGGTTGGTTTGAATTTTCCACCGAGTTCCAATCACCTTCTTTAAGCATGAAACATGGAAAACTGGATGTAGCTTCAACTGACTAGGCAGAGCTAACTGATATGCGACTTGTGCCACACGTTTGAGAACTGTATAAGGACCATAAAATTTGGGTGCTAGCTTCTGACAATGCTCAGCCTTGAGGGAAGTTTGCTTGTATGGTTGCAGTCACAGAAACACTTGATCCCCTTCTGCAAATTGACGTTCAAAGCGACCTTGATCTGCTTGTTGCTTCATGCGATTGTGTGCCATGATCAAGTTCTCTTTAAGGGTACAAAGAATATCCTCTCAAACTGTAAGTGTTTGGTCAACCGCTTGGACCTTTGAGGTACCCGGTAAGTATGAGAGAACTGAAGGTGTCTTCTATCCATATACTACTTCAAAAGGAGTCATGTGAGTAGTTGTATGGTAGGAAGTGTTGTACCACCATTCGGCTAGGGGTAGTCATTGAACCCACTGATGTTGTTTTTCAAAAGAAAAACACCTCATATATGTTTCCAAACACTTGTTGACAACTTCCGTTTGACCATCATTCTAGGGATGATAAGCTATGACGAGATGCAATTGGGTGCCCTGGAGCTTAAACAGTTCTTGCCAAAAATTTCTTGTGAAATTTGGGTCACGATCAGAAACAATAGAGTGCGGCATGCCATGAAGCTTGAAGACCTGGTCCATGAAAAGTTGAGCCACCGTGGATGCAGTAAATGGGTGTTGAAGAGCACAGAAATGAGAATACTTGGAAAGGTGATCCACAACCACCATTATGACTAATTTATTCCCTGATTTGGGTAAGCCGGTAATGAAGTCCATAGAGATATCCTTCCAAATAGTCGATGGAATCGAAAGCGGTTGTAGTGTTCCTGGAGATTTGACTGTTTCTCCCTTGTTGCATTGACACACCTCACATTCAACTACAAAATTACAGATTTCCTATTTCATACCATCCTAGAAAAAAGAACGTTTGACTCTGTCATATGTTTTGGTGAACCTTGAGTGCCTCGCTGTGGGTGTAGCATGAAGCTCAGAAAGTACCATGGATTTTGTCGAGCTGCAGATATACCATGTAAATCAACATTTAATTGTCAACCCGGGAAGGTAGACTTAGAGGAACCAGCACAGGAAATGTAGGGCTGAAGAGGGGGTTTAAAGGATGCCAAACTACTCTCTGGACTGCTAAAAGAAGCTCGCTGGAAGAAGCTACTGTACTCTACTCTACTCTGCTCCGCACTACCTGGTACTACTCTGTACTAACCGGTACTACTCGGTACTAACCG
>ML802924.1:97643-112377 GCA_009831015.1 Picea engelmannii
TACACAGTTAATCATGCCACGGTTTTACATGCACGAATCTTGATGCCAGCTATTGAGTTCTTGTTGAGAACCATCGATTTGAACAAACGGTTTCCCCCAGGGCCAAGCTCCAGTGAATACAGAGCAAGCTTTTGTCCAATGATTGAAACAATTGTGCTCCAAGGCCCTTGACTTCAGAAGGATATGCTATCTATCCAAGTTGCCAGCCCATCACACCATAAGCTTTAGAAAAAGAGAATACATTGATAATGTGTGGAGCCTCTACACAAGTATGTCTCAACCCATCATAAAATAATCATAAGTATTATCCTCTATAATCCAACACCCTGCATTCTTGCAAAGTTCAGCTATTCTCCACAGAAGAGGATTATAGTTGAATTCTTCGCTCATTTGTGGCTTTGGAAGCACTTCATGGTTTCTGTATATAATGGAACATATATGTGTAACAGAACATGAATAGCACAGAAAGAAATCCATTTGCTTAACAAAAGACTTCAGGAGAGTAATTAATATCTTCAAGAACCAGCAAGAAAATGTTATAAATCCGGAGCCCAACAGATTTAAGCTTTTATTGTTTACTTAAATACAAATGGCCTTTGTATCGAAGCTCATCCTGTATCCAAGAGTACCCTGGGGGAGCCAGAGCCTTGCTCTGCAATTTCTGGATCAGATGCAAATTTTGAGGTCTTGAAGCCATTCTTGTCGCATAGCTTGGAGCCAATCGGATACAATGAAGGAAAGAGAAAAAAGGGATCCTTCTTCTTCATATTTTCAGGACAGTGCATCCGCCACTACATTGTCTTTTCCCTTCTTGTAAATGATCTCATAATCATAACCAAAGAGCTTAGTCACCCATTTTTGTTGCTCCTAGGAGGAAATGCATTGTTCCAGAAAGTACTTGAGGCTTTGATGGTCGGTCTTGATTTGGAAGCGTAAGGGCGCCACAGCTCAACGGCGTGCAGAATAGCCAACATTTCCTTTTCATAAATGGATTTGCCCGGATTCCTTTCAGACAGTTGCTTGCTGGTGAAGGCCAAAGGTGGACCCTCTTGCATAAGGACAATGCCGATTCCTTTCCCTGAGGCATCACATTCCAACACAAAGGTCTTTGTGAAATCAGGAAGGGTCAGAACTGGAGTGGTGCACATGGCCGTCTTCAAGGTTTGAAAAGCTTGAGCAGCAGCTGGAGTCCAAGTGAAAGAGTTCTGTTTGAGGAGAGCAGTGAGAGGTGCTACAATATTTCCATAGTTCTTAACAAACTTGCGATAATACCCTGTTAAGCCCATAAATCCACGCAAGCTTTTGAGAGTCTTTGGGTGTGGCCAATCTTGTATAGCTTCAATATTTTTTGGGTCCACCCTAACACCATCCTTGCCAACCAAATGACCCAAGTATTCTACTTCTGAGGCACCAAAAGCACATTTAGATTGTTTTAGGAAAAATTGGCGCTGGGAGAGGAGATGGAGAACTTGATCCACATGAGTAAGATAGTCGGTCCAGGTTTTGCTATAGATGAGGATATCATCAAAGGAAACTAAGACAAAATGATGGAGAAAGGGACAGAAGACATGATTCATGAGGCTTTGGAAGGTGGAGGGAGCATTACACAAGCCAAAGGGCATGACCAAAAACTCATAGTGGCCCTCATGAGTGCAAAAGGCCATCTTGGGAATGTCTGCCTCTTTCATATGTATCTGTTGATAGCCTGAGCAAAGATCAAGTTTAGTAAAGAATTGGGCGCCACCCAATTCATCCAGAAGGTCATCAATGAATGGAATGGGAAATTTGTCTTTAATGGTCAGTTTGTTGAGGGCACGGAAGTCAGGACACATTCTCCAAGAACCTTCTTTCTTCAGGACCATGACTAGAAGAGAAGAGTAAGGGCTCGTACTAGGGAGGATAACGCCTGCATTAAGGAGTTCCTAGACCATTTTCTCAATTTCATTTTTTTGTGAGAAGGGGTGGCGATATGGACGGATATTGGGAGGAAGGCTTCCGGGTACAAGGGGAATGGAATGATCATGAACACCATGGGAAGGAGGGAGGCCTTGGGGAGTGGAAAATACAATTTGATGTTTAGAAAGGAGAGCTTGGAGGTCATGCGGCACCGGGGGTGTTTATGTTGCTTGAATGGCATGGATTTGGGCAATGACACCAGAATGACCTTTTTTGAGCAGCTTTGCCATGCGATGGGAACTAATGACCTCAGGTGAACCAGTAGTGATGCCCTGGAATTTATATTGGTGGCCTTCCTGGTTGAATTGAATGGTTAATGCCTTAAAATCCATAGAATGGGACCCAAAGTTCTTAGATAGTCGACACCCAACACAATGTCACAACCACCCATGTTGATAGCAAACATATGGGATTTTAGATGGTAGTCATCAATTTGGAGATGCAAATTTTCACAACGCCCTCCACATTTCATGGAACCACCATTGGCAATCATGATTTGGAAAGTATTGACAGTATGGATGTAGAAATGAGTTTCTTGGGCAATGCGGCGACGAATAAAATTATGGGTGCTTCCATTATCAACTAGAATTATGACCTTCCGATGCTTGATGTAATCGATTAACTTGAGGGTTTGGGGAGCGGAAAAAATAGTGAGA
Source organism: Picea engelmannii (assembly GCA_009831015.1). Taxonomy (NCBI): domain Eukaryota; kingdom Viridiplantae; phylum Streptophyta; class Pinopsida; order Pinales; family Pinaceae; genus Picea; species Picea engelmannii. The sequence goes on from ML802924.1 coordinate 100,256, forward strand.
GAATTGAGGGAAATGATGGGTTCTACTTCAGGAGGGTCTAAGGGAGGGGTTATGTAAGTGATTTTAGGTGACTCAGACACAAGGGGAGTTTCAACATCCTCTTCTAAAATTTCCTCAGAGATGGCCATGAAAAGCTTTTGTTCCTTACACTTGTGGCTCGAGAAATATTTGTCATCACAATTATAACAAAGGCCTTTGAGTTGGCGTTCAACCATTTCAGCCTTGGTCAATTTTTGGATTTTTAAAGGGGGAAAAGGGAGTAGTGGGAGTGACGGGTTTAGGGCAAGGGATAAAGGAGGGTTTTTCGATTTTGAGATGATACCACTTGTTGTGCTTCTTTAGCTCTTTTAGTAGCCTCCACCAAAGTTGAGGGTCGAGCCATGAGGACATGGGCTCGAATCTCCTCCTTGAGGCCACTAACAAAACACTCTTGAAAGAAAGCATCAGTCATGCCCTCTGTTCGAAAAGCCATGCGTTCAAAGGCAGCTATGAAGTCTTCTATTGTTCCAGATTGCTTCAACTTTGTCAAATGGCCCAAATGGTTGGTGTCCATGTCAAAGCGTTCATAAAGCTCAGTCACAAATTGGGTCCAAGCAATATACCCTTGACGTGAATTTTTTCTCCATTGCCACCATTGCCAATGTTCTTCATCTAAATGGAGAACACCATACCAGAGTTTGGCCAAGTCATCAGTAATGCCATACAAAGAGAAATAATGTTCCATTTGGGTTACCCAACCAGTGGGGTCCGAGCCATCAATTTGGTCACGTTCACCCGCGGAAAGAGCATGTCATGTTGAAAGTGATGGGACTGAAAGGTATGGGAATGGGAGGAAGTTTTACCTTCATTCTTTGGATGTGCTTCAGAGAAATGGTCATCTGTAGGGATCTTCAGTTTGGTGCAGAGTGCTGCAAAGACAGATTCAATCTGGGTGGTAAGTTCTTGTTTGACTTCCTCCATTGAGGACTGCATGGTTGTATTTATGGTAGCATTGATGGACAAATCGATGGATGCAACAGTAGCACTGAGTTGTTTTACTTCTTTTTGGGTTTCTAGGAAACCGGATTGCATGGTGTTAAAGCGAGCTTCCAGGTCTTGGCTACGGGTATGGGCCATGAGGATGGGTGAACTAAAAAGGGGTGGGTGGGGTCAAAAATTTTGTCTAAAAATGATATGGATGAAAGTGACAAGGGCGAAGAGATGAATCTAATGGAATAGGTCTCAAATAATGGTGAAAAAATTTCCAGACTTTTTTTTTTTTTTTACACCTGTAGAGTTATACTCCGGTCTGAAGAATACTGCAGTGATGGAATCCCCAAATGTTTAACTAGAAAGAGATGTGTATTTACTTGGCAACCCAAACATAGTTTCACGGCAATAGATATGTTCTGTTTTTAATTCGTTTATGTTTCTGTCCCCCAAGGGTTAGGTATTCAAGGGTTCTACAAACAAGGGTTTGCCCTATGCTATAGCTCTCTGATATATGTGCGGGGTCCAACAGTAGTACTTGGCCCAATATCTCAGGGCACTAACTAAGGAGGATAGACCATACCCTTAGTCGTACTACCTGACTACCCAGGTACTAGAGAGTATCTTCCCGAGTGCTGTTCTCGGTGACACTATAGCAGTCCAACGACTGATAGGTTTATCTAAAGAGGGCTTCAGGAAATCTAGGCTGATCTATACACAGGTGTTGTTTGATGCGCTACCACTCGAAGGGGTACCAACAGGGGTTACAAGGGTGGCCAACAGATCTACGCTTAAGAACCACTTGTATTTCCTGCGTGTATGAATCCCTCAACTGCAGGTTTATGCGCGTAATGACAAATCTCTGTGGTTTAAAGATGTCAGAATACGTCTCTACCCTGAAAAAAAAATCCCACAATTTCTGCCAAGGAAAGTGCTCCGATACCACTTGCAAGATACCAGATATATAAAATATGCAAAACAGAAATAAAATGCTAGAAATGGAAAAATAATAGTAAAATATGCAGCATAATCTCCACAATAACACAGAAATGATATAAGAACAACAATAGAAATAGCACTTTGATTCAGAAATCAATGTTCACAGGCCTCTTTGAGGGGGAAACCTCTAATCGAGCAACGCTCTATTACAATAATCTCCAAGCTAGGGTTTTCATACCCTCGACCCTTATTTATACAAAATGTCTATAAAGAGAAGCATCTAGAGGAAGATCCTTCTAGAAGCGAAAGCTTCTATTAGGTCTTCTTACATCCGCCTTATTTTATTTTATTGAAAGGCCTTATTAATATTGACCTTTATTACATCCGAATATATTAATCTACGTATGTGTGGGTTAGGACCCTAACACTGGATGCATTGGCTATGAAATCACAAGGGTGCACACGATCAAGTACATATGCATTGCGAGGTAATGGATGTCATGGTGACATTTGAATCTATTTGAGAGCTACCCACATGTAATCTTCAAAGGTAATATTCATAGGTAACCTTGGCATAATGTAGAATGTCTTCCTCACTGAGAGGGAGTGTTGATGTTTGGGAAACATCAGAAAAGACATTCTACTAGATTGCTAATTAATAATATGATTATTAATTCTTAAGCAATATTATTAATTATAATATTATTAATGTAATAATATATTTATATAATAAAGTATAAAGTATAAATGTGAAGTATATTTATATTATATGTATAATATAATATAAAGTATAAATATATATATTACCCAAGGGACACATCTCTTCATGGATGGTCACCATGGTCACCATATGTTCTTCATATATATAAGACTCATGATTGTAATAAGATATTCATTCACATACAATATCATCTCTTATGAAAAAACAACAATTTTCACATAGATTCATTTATTCTTCCTAGTCAAGCATTATACCATAATTTTATTATGATCACACTTCAAAATGAAAGAGACTATGGACTAATCTTGTTTAGATTAAATACTCTCTTGATCCAAGACTCATTTTTTATGGATATAATAGAGTAAGTGTGGAATTTAGTACTCATACAAAAGTCTCCTTTGTTTATGTGGGAAACCAAAATAAAAAGGACCAATAAGGAAACTTAATGCATGGGAAAAACTAAGTTATGTCCCCCCTTAGGAGGAAAGGGAGGAGTTGCAAATTCAATTAGAAAATCTCCAATTATCCATGGAAGAATAAGAAGTTACTCTCACACTTCATGCTAAAGAAAAGGAACTAAAAGGATAAGTTTTTAAATCTTTTTGTACAAAGAATAGCAGTATAGGTTTATATTGAGGGGCCTATGGTTAAAATCAGGATATCAAAACTTGCAATTTTTCATAAGAAAGATCATGCTAGGTAGTTAAGTAGCCACATTTAGGAAATCAAATTGAAATCCTGAGAGAAAGTGTCTAAGTATGAATACCTTCACCGGAGAAGCATATCAACACTTCAAATCTCTGTACATAGAAGAAGAGCCTATCATAAGGTAATAATAGTCGATATTTCCTATAGGCCATCCCAATATTGATCACATCAAAAGATAATTAGGTCCTTACATGGCTGATATAATAGGAGTAAATTCTTCATGTAATTTGGGATGTAAGTTTGGATAAAGCACCTAGGATGGAAAATTTCTCCATATCTTTCTATAGGGTTTGTTGGGACATCATCAAATCATATATGTGTAGGATATTAAGTATATTGTGTAGGAAGGAAAAACTCAGGGGAGGAATAAACTCCTCCTTCTTAGATGTAATCCCAAAGGAGGATAACCCTTCATCCTTCTCTATATTTAGGCCTATCTCTCTATGTAATGCCTCTTATATAACTCTAACTAAAATAATCTTTCATATATTGAGAAAATTTGTTCCCAATCTTATTTTAGAAAACCAAGATGGATTCATGAGATAAAGGTCGATATTAGACAATTTTAGGTGATTCGTTCTAGTTGAGCGAAGAAAGGGAAATATATGTCTAATGGATTTAGTAGAGTAAAACACTCTTTTCTTTTTAGTTCATAAATATTTTTGGTTTTGCAAAGAGGTTTATTAGTGGGGTAGCATCTTATATAGGGTATGCATGGATACCCCCCTTGGTAAATGGAATATTTGCATATTTCCTCTGAAGAATACAAGTTCATAGGAAAGGTTGCTCTATATCCCAATGTTATTGATTCTTATGGCCAAATCATTAGAGAGAAAATTAGAGATGGAAATAATGTTTGGGAACTTAATAGGAGTTAAAATAGTGAGAGGGGTGAAGGAAATTAACCACTTCCAATTGTCATCAACATCTTCATCATCATCATCTTCATTGTCATCGCAGTCATTGTCATTGTCATTGTCGTCGTTATATATATATATATATATATATATATATATATATATATATATATATATNAAATTAATTTTATAATATATATTAATTAAAAAAAGAAACAAGCAAAAGCCACACCCTGCATCATTCCAAGATACAAGAGACAAAGGAACCAAGCGATAGAGACAAAGCCAAGATTGAAAGAGCCAGAGAAGGAGAAAGATCTAAGCCAAGAGACAAAGCTAAGCGACAGAGACAGAGAAGGAGGATGGACATGCCACCACCGAAATTGGTAATTTCTTTGGATTTCTTCCTTTTCTAATTTGCAGATGAAAGCAATGTTTGCAGATGAATACATTAGATGTCAAAGGATTTACTATCTGTCATAGTTCTGAGAGGATTAAGCCTTGCTACATACCCTACAGCCTAGTCATAATACTCATCCTACTTCAATAAGCCTGAATTCACTCAGAACTATTGTGAAAGCCTTAGAAAGGGCTCAAAAAGATTCCTTGGTGTTGAGATAGGGCTGCAGTAGGCAGACTAGGGTGCGACCTTTCTTCCTTATAACCATAATAGCTGCATATAGGGCTTGATAACCTACTTGGGTATGTGGCTATATAGAACCAAACCCAAAGAAATGCAAGTTCCTTGGAAAAAGAAGAAAACATATAAAAAATATGTAGCAACAATCCAACAAGCTACAAGTCAACCTACATAATACACTTTCAACAAGATAAAAGTCAACCTACATAATACACTTTTCACAAAAGGGCAAGGCAAAGAGTAGGGAGATAAAATACACACTAACTATTCTATGGAAAAGCCTTAGGAATTATGAAGGAAAGAATAATAGTTCAAAAGGTATCAAATAAACTTGGAATCCTAATGCAATCATTGGATTACATATTACACAACGTACAATCACGAATCTCAAAGGAGGAAAATTTACATTTTTTGCAGGTAGGACATAAGATAATAACCAAAAGATGCAAAGAGATGCAAAAGGAAATAAAAATCCAAAGACAATGAAATGCAAGATTTACAAGAAAAACTAACAAGGTTAAAGAAAATATTGAGATACATTTTTCCCATACTGGAAATCTCAAAAGGAAATATACATGATGAAGGAATTTGATTAATACTAGAGGTTTTAATAGAGAAATTTCACTCGAGAGGAACAATATAAATGGAAAAATATACAAAAAGGAGAATTTTCCAGAAATACTTCATTATAGAACTCAACATTGTGATGTATAAACTCTAGTATAATGAGCACACCCAATAGGATATGAAAACTAAAATGAAAAATACAAAAACAAAACTAGAAAAGGGACTTCACAAGCTATCTAAATTGAGAAAGAACCTAACTAAATTTGAACTCAAACATTATAAGGAGGAAGATTCCAATCCATGCTAATTAAGAATAGGAGCAATAATCATAGAGATAATAGCCCTACAAGAATAGTTACGGTAAATGGAAGAACACAAAATTAGGACATTCCAAGTGGTGGCAAACTCCCAAGATGAAATGGAGATCAAGTTGTTAAAAAAAAGTATAATATTTGACCATTTGTGTTAGAATCCCACCCTAACTCCCCTAATTAGGATAATAGGTTGTTACTTAATGTATTGAGGCCATATCTACTAGATAAGGCTCAAGAGGTATGAGAGTGTGAAATCAATAAATTGTGAGTTGGCCTCATTAAAGAAAGTACACTAGTTAGTGGTTGAGGCCTCATTAATGGAGGTCCACTAGGTGGTAAGGGTTTTGGTCAGTTGGAAACTATATATGTAGTAATAGAAGATATGTAATAGGATGCCAATTGAAAATTATTGTATTTGGAGATCTTCTTAGTTGGAGGTTTCCCCCTTGAAGAGGTAAGTGAACATTGATATCAATTATAAATATTAATAAAAGTTTGATTACTATTGTTGTTTTCATACTCTAGTTTTGTTTATTTTCTTTCCAAAATTATATTTTGTGTGTATCTTTCTCTGAATATTATGTTTCATCTATCAAGGAACACCACAAGTGGTATCAGAGCACTTTCTTATGCCAACATGCACTCAAATTTTAGAAAAAAAAAAAAAAAATAGGCTAGAGATAAGTTGTGGCATTTTTAAATAGTAAAAATATTTTTTTTTGAGAAGGAAAGCCTATGATTGAGAAAGAATACACATAGAAAATAAATGTGGGATCACTTGGTTGGACACCCATGTAATCTCTATCAACACCCCTTTAAGTAGTACCGCATTAGACAACACCTATATATGGATTTGTCTTACACTTACCCTTGGTCATACCAAAGGTGCCCTAGGAACACCTACAACTAGTCTTACATAAACCTAATAGCCATCATGATTATATAGTACACCGAGAACAACACTCAGGCAAATCACTTTCACATATTGAGCAATTGGGTAATGCAAATAAGGTTACAACCTATCCTTCTTAGTACCATGAAACAGTATTCCAAGTATTGTTATTGGAAACTCTCTATTATATCATAGAACTATAGCATTTGACACTAATTTGTTTTTAGGAACTTGCAAATTACCCTAGCTTCTATAACATAGGCAGTGGGATTCCTACATAATTGGCAATATTAGGTATTTGGGAATCCTTTCAATGCAATAATACTCAAACAAGATTAATAATCCCAATAAAAAACAAAATTCTAGGGCCTACCCATAGCCTTACATGATACCTAGCTCAAAATAATCCTTCCATGAAATTGATCATAGTGGTATAGCTCTCAAGTAACCCATTTTTTGTGGACCTACTAGTACAATTTCTTATGGCCCATCTCCACAAATTCCTTTAGTGGCATTGATCATTTTGCGATAGTTCTTGGATAAATTCTCGAATGGACCCTGTGGTCCCATGACCCACACCCATAACATGTCATCCATGGATGAACTCAAACAAATGGTTCAATGTCTCATCCCATTATTCCATTAGAGAAATTTTTAGGTCTAAAATGGGCCTCCTAAGGAAAATAATAAAATAAGATTTATAAATTTTCAAAGGGAAAGGAACAAAATTATTTTTAATAGTATTTTCCACTTATCTCCTTATAGGCTTACTCAAATTTCAAGTGTAGGCACTCATTGGATATAGGATTAAAGTCTTCCTCTATCAAGTACCCACTCTACATACTTTTCATAGACCCACAATGAAGTAAACTAGAAATACAAGAAAAAAATGTGCTACTTAAAAAGAAACATGTTTTTTTCATGCATTCTAGTATACCTCATTGTGGGTCTATCAAAATTGTGTAGAGTGGATACTTGTTCAAGAAACACGTGTTTCATGTAATTGCAGTTTATCTCATTGTAGGCCTATCAAAAGTATGAAAATGGGTACTTGTTGTTTGTGTAATTTAATTATGCACCCAATAAGTTCCAACACCTGAAATGTGAATAAACCTATAAGGAGATAAGTTGAAAATACCATTCAAAAAGTACTTTTTTTATTTTTTTCCAAAACTATTTACCCTTGTGTTTGACATCATCATTTTGAATCCTATTAGTTCTTTTGAATTTTATGTTGATAACACATTTTAGTTTTAAGGCCCATTTTTTACCTCAAAATTTCTCTAATGAAAATAATTGACCTGACATGACTACCCTCAATATGCAAGTTGATCTTTCTTTTGATATGATTGAGAAGTGAGGGGAAAAGCATGAAAATAGTGGCTTAGGTGAAGGCTTTGAATTTTTCAAAATGGGGGAATTAGGTAGATCAAAGAGCTAATGATTCCAAGAAGAGGTGGTATCAAGAGACACCATTACAACATTTAAGAACAAGCTAGAATAACAAAACTAATGAAAAAAAAAATGAATTATTCATTGTTCACAATTGTCTATTAGATTGACCCATAGGTCCATCCTTGTATAGCATCAAGATGTAACCGATTCCCTTGAATTGAGGAATATTCTATCCACATACAATAGTAGGGGGGCCTAATAGATTCCTTGAATTCTGTCGCATTCTATATACTAGCCAATTGTTCTAGTCGACCTAGTCGACCAGTTGAATAAATGATCGACTTCTTATCCATTTATAAACCATCGACTAGTTGTCTCTAGAAGATCCATAGGTGTGATGATATTTCATAACTTGTCATTCCAACACCTTGAAATTAACACAACGTTATGGAGATTTGTGAGTTAAAATTACTTTTTCACACCCCCCCCCATAATTGCAGCTTCCTAAATCCCAACCATAGCCTGAAGTTTCACAAAATTAGCTTCTATTAAAGGATTTGTAAATATATCAACAACTTGATCACGCATTTTGCAATAAACAAGTTTCACAATATTATCTTGTGTTAAGTGTCTCAAATAATAAGAACGAAGCTCCACAGGCTTCATTTTACTATGAGCATAATGGTGTCTCTCAATACCATACTCTTATTATTAAAAAATATAGCATTCAATGTCGTGACTAGAAATCCAACATTCAATGTTCTATATGCGTATTTAGTGTGAATCCCTNAAAAAAAAAAAAAAAAAAACACTATATAATATTGGATGTTCAAGATTATTACATCACATAGTTGCTTATGTCACTTGTAAGTTGTATTATTATGTTCTTTTGGTTTCCTCAAGATGTTTCATCACAACCCTTATGACACTCTCTAACTATTTCTCTCATTTTCATTGTTATAGGACATACAACCAAAGATGTATTTTTCATATCTATCTTCATCCAGTGAGGGAAGTTAAGCTAGAATAGAGGAAAGTGAGACATCTAGTAGGTCTGACAAGAGGAGATCAACTAGAGGTGAGAAGATCAGAAGAAATTCCATATACACATGGAATTATTTCTTGCTAAAGGGGGTTTCATTTTCTTATGATGACGAGAGAATATACGACATCGAGGTTCCCTTGAGGTACAACCACCTAGTGAAACGATGGGTACCGAATGATATTCCTCAAATAAACACCGATTTTGTTTCAATGAAAGGATATACCACATTGCTTGATGATCATTACATGGTTTTGGCATTCCTGTCCCTTTCAATGCTTTTCCTTACGCTGGAGGTCATATCTCTCCTTCGTCCCCTTCGCTTGGTGGTCTGCATTAGCAGTTCGTTGGGCAGCCTGCACACACGAGTTCATTTGGAGCCGGGAGTCAAGGAACACCTGCGCACACTATGCCGGTAGGTTCGTCACTGTTTGTTTGGAACAGGACATTTGGTAACAATACTTTTGCATCCACTGCTTTCCCATCTGGGGCACTCCCATCTTTGGACAGTCTACTCCAGTGCAAGGTACTATTCCTACGCTGGGGGCACATATAGCAGGACCTTGGAACTCAGGACAAGGATCTGTTCCCTCCTCTGAAATGTCGTTCTGGGGTAATTCTTTCCATAGTCAATGGAACCCCAGACAGACTTCTATGCCTCTCCCAGCAGGACCGGCATGGGGTAATCCTTCCCAAAGTCTGTCAAACACGATGAATGCCCAACATCATATGTCCTTTATGGGGAATCGACCAATGATGTCTCCACAGATGCAAAATCCTTACGTTGGTCAGGGCCATGGTTTCTACCAAAATCCGGGCCAGCAGCCAAACCTTTCCTGGAAACCTGGTGCCACCCAAACTCCAAGACCCTTTTTCCTAGGCTATCATCAGCAACCCAAACTACCATTCCTGGCAACATTACATTTGCCATATTTGACAAGGTTGTTAAATGATCCTATTTGTCACGATCCACGTTGGCCTCCTATGCCAACAAAGTTGCCTTCGAACATTCCAAAGTTTGAGGCCAAGCCTAACGAAGATCCAGGTGATCACGTGACTACCTTCCATCTTTGGTGTTCATCTAACTCATTGAAAGATGACTCCGTCCAGTTGCGATTGTTTCAATGCACTCTTATCGGGAGTGTCGTGAAATGGTACATTGAGCTTGATCGCTCAAGATATTCTTCTTTTGGGAAACTGGCGATGGCCTTCCTTAACCATTTCCAATTACCTGTGAGATATGATGCTGGCACAGAGTTGCTTGCCAATTTTAAACAGACGACAGTGGACCATATCTCTGATCATATTCGAGAGTGGAGACACCGAAAGAGTCTAATCAATGTACCAGTCCCACCAGCATTCCTTCTTGAGTGGTTCCTTAAGTCTTTAGTTCCACAATTATCCAAATACATCGCGACTTCAGGAGTTTTCTCCGAAGAATATGCCATCATGAGGGCTCAACAATTTGAGATTATCTATTCTCAGTTTGGTTTATTGTACAACATCCTGCCGGATGCACCACGATCGATACTGGATAAAACTAGACAGAGAGCTAGACCACATGTCGACGGTATTGTTGGTTCCGCACAAACCAAGCCCATTGAACAATTGACAAAACAATTGCAACAGTTATCTATCCAACACTCAGCGGCCAGCCAGACTACTGCTTTGGTTGCTCCTCCTACCCAAACGTTGAAAGTACACTCCGTGCAGACGACTAACCCAAAGGCCACCCAGCAGCCTGAAGGGAAGAAAAAACAACGCAATAAGGGTAAGGGGGAGAAAAAACCCACTGATAATGCTGGTGAGGGCACCACGAAAAAATGGAAGGCGAGGTATCCATGCAACTTGTGTGCGGAAGACCACCCGACCCATCTTTGTCCTCGACTTGCAGAGGCCCAGAAGTTTGTCACACAGCAACAGCAAGCAGTGTTGACTAATCCCTTTCAGCATGGGAAAAATTTAACTCAAGCCTCTACAAGTGCCGAAGGGGGCAGCCAGGAAGCCTGCCCTCCCCCAAACAATTCCTCATCCGCGAACGTATATATGGTTAGGGGTGATGCTTTAATAACAACTAGAGCACACGACTATAGTAAACCAAGCACCTCTGAGAAGGGTAAAGAAGCCGAACTCCCATCTCTTCCCCTGCAAATTGAGAAGACGTTGGGTGAAACAATGACATGCATTCCAAAGGGTGCATTTAAGAAAGCTTCTCACTACCCAAACGCAAGGGCCGCCTAGAATTACTCTGTGGTGGAAGATTTATCACAAACCCCTTGTGCGATGTCCTCTTTGGAGGTCCTCCAAAGTTTCCCTGCTCAGAGGAAAGTCTTGCTAACTGCGTCAGGCTCTACGGAGACTTGTAACCCGGGTACCATCATGTTAGATACAACCGACTTAAAACCTCGTCTACCTTACCACGTCGCGTTTCAAATAGTAGTGGCTCATCCCACAAAAACTTTTACATGGAATATCTTCCGTATGGTGGTCGATGAGGGCGCTTCGACTTACGTTATGTCCTTAGCATGTTGGAAGGTCATTGGCCAGCCCGCTTTGTCTCCATCACCCACTCTCCTCACTACTTTCGACGATCGTTCTTTCTGACCACATGGCATCATCCCTTCTTTTCCTGTGTAGTTAGGAGGGAAGACCATGTGCGTTGAAGTAGAGGTAGTCGATGCTCCCCTCGACTATAATCTCTTGTTATGTCGGAGCTGGACTTATGCTATGCAAGCTATGGTTGCTACAGTTTTCTGCGTCTTATTGTTTCCACATGAAGGCTGGATAGTGACCATCGATCAATTATCTTTCTCTAGACCTGACCCAGCTTTGGGGGCATCCACGGTTCCCATGATTGATAATCCTCAAGCCGGTGTCATTAATGTAGGAGTTGGTTTGTGCCCATCCTTGATGGGTACCTTCGATTACCCACCTCTGTTAAGCCCTAATATTGGCTCATTACCACTTAATTGGGGCATGTTAGATTAGTAATGTTATTTTATTTATGTCGGCTTTAGGCCATTAGTTGTAATTTAGATTAGTAATGTTATTTTATTTATGTCGGCTTTAGGCCATTAA
>ML802924.1:124767-142879 GCA_009831015.1 Picea engelmannii
TAAAACTACTCCACTTTCCTCCACTAATCAAGCAAGTGAAGAACACTCTAATGCTCTTTTTATTAATGAAATACTTGTAATAATAATAAAGAAAATATCAATTTAACATTTTTTTCTTATTGCAGTTGATGATCCATGCCCCCCTTGTAGCAACCTTCCCATCGTGAGTACATGACCAGGTCATCAATAAGACATGCAAAGGCCAGAACAATTGAAGGGGGAAAAGGAAGTGACGACCTACTTTATAAATTCATTTCAAGAAGAAAGAAAGAAAAAATTAAATGATTGTACTTAGAAACATCATGTACCATATTGTGAAAACATATTTTTTATGATAAAATTTATTGAGATGAAATATTGTGTGTCTATGATTAATGAATGTTACATGTTAATGAATGATTTCTATATAATTCTTTATCCACAAAACCACATATGTTTCTTTATGAATTTGTTGTTTTTCTAGTGTCTATGCATGAATCTTAATGTGTTGCTTTCAACTATTTTCTAGTAGATATATTGGGTACTGGGGAATTGAGAGTGATGTGAGGGGTGGACATAATATCTTCCACCTTCACGTGGTTGTCCATGTTCAATAGAGAATAAATTAGGATTTGGATAGTCTTTGAGCAAACCTCCCTCAATCCAACAGAGCAACAACAAAGTCAATGTTGACTTCATTGACATTGACTTTGTTGTTGCTCCATTAAATCGAGGGAGGTTTTCTCCAAGATTAGACTACTTCAATAAATTATTCTCAAAACCAAGAGGAGCTCATTCAGGTATTCATGTAGTCGAGTCTTTTTAATTATTATTTATTCATAAAAATGTTTGTTAATTTATTTTATTATTTTGTTCATTCTTTAAGTGTTTGTTTAATTATTATAATAACTAATGCAGGAGATCTATTGGAGCAACATTAAACAAATTTCATATGAGGAAAACCATCGAATATCCAGGTATTTGATTTGTTATTCCATTTCTAATTGAAATTGATTTTTATGATTGATTTGATGATTTATATTGTGATTTTGGTTCTTTCCACTCATGTATGATCGACGCGATGATTTATGTTGTGTTGTTGTTACCTTGATTTTCACAGTGGTTACTTTCTATGTGGTTTATAAGGCCTTAGGAAGGTGTGGGAGTACCTCCTAAAAACATGTGGACAACTCTTCTCTTACCTCCAGTGCAACTTCTTGAACTTTTTCTTAAAACTTTCAGGTATTCAATCTTGTTTCTTTAAATTAACTAGTGCAATAGTTCTCTAGTCCATTTGGTTAGATTAAAATGTGGTGGTTTTCATTCACTTTTTTCTCCATTGACTCTAATTTGTTATAGAATAATCATGAAAAAGTGATTAAAAATATTAGCATCTTCCAATATGAGGTACATGCAGATGCCACCCCATGACATGTGTCGTCTCTTCTATACATTATTCTTATTATTAATCCATTACACAAATTTAAATATAATGTACTTAGGTTTTCATGGAATGGGTAACTTCTATTAACGAAGACACGGTTGAAATATTTGATCCATGCAATAATATTGGTGCTTGTGATAATGACTCGTGTATGATACTAATTGTAAATGGATTAATTGCTTGTTGTTTTTTAAATGGAACGTTTTGATATTGGTTATAATGCAATTGTTGACCCTTGGTACTAGGACATCATCTTGTGCTTGTGAAACCAATAATTCCCTTCCCATTTCCAGGCCAATGAAAAGAGGAGACTAAGGTTAGAAAGTAATAAGTATGTTATGTAGAACAATTGGTTGGTCCATAGACATGTTGATGGTATGTTGCTTTGATTTGTTGGTAAGTCCCAAGCCAAATTTATACTATGGAAATTTCAAGATGGTGCTCATTTGAAATTCCATACTAGTAGGCATTTCCCTACTAAAGCTACTATGCATAAAATTATGTGTTATGGTTTCTATTGGCCCACCGTGTTTCACAATTCTTTCATGTTTGCGAGATCACGTGATTGTTTCCAACAAGTAAGTGGCAAGGAAATTTTTTTAGGTGTTCCCCTAAACCTAGTCAGAAATTATTTTCCCTTTACCAAGTGGGGGATAGACTTCATAGGCCCCATTTTCCCACACTTTTCTACTGATCACATTTTATCCTTAATACAATTAAATATTTCACAAAGTGGCCCAAAGTTGTCTCATTAATGAATGCTAAGGAAGAACATGTTGTATCCTTTATACAAGAACATATATTTTCCTTCTTTGGTCCACCTCACAAAAATTTTAGTGACAATGGAGGTGCCTTTGTGTCTAGAGAGGTTTTGGGTCTTTTCCATAATAAATTGGGTGAAACCCCCAATTTCCATAAGAAGTTCCTAAATACATTGTTTTGAAAAAACAAGATGATGTTGATAAAAAAGAATATTACTATGGAATTGGATAGTATGCTACAATAAATGGATGTGTGTATGTGAATATATGGGATAGTATGCTTGAAATGTATGATTGATTTTGAATGATGACATAAATTAAGATTAATGGAAAAAATCTTGCATATACTTTAATATTGCCTTGAACAAAGCATTTGTTCTTTACCTTTGAAATGGTGAAAAATGAAAATTTTAGTATCCTAGTGGTTGATTTCTCCTCTTTGACTTGTTTAATGTATTTCTTTGAATGTATTGCTTTGTGCCTACTAGCCACTCAACCCTTTGAATAACCACCCAACCCTTTGATACTTGATGAATAATTATTTTTTGATTTCTTTTTTATTCTAATTTTGATTTGGAGTCATGATCATCCTTTGCATTGAGTTTTCCATGTATCTATATTGTTGAGATTACCACTATTTTCCTTATTTTCATGTAGGCTTTGGATGTATTTCTCTAACTAATACTTCTTGTGCCTTTGTTCACTCTATCTTGTTGATGTATTAGGAACCTTAGAAAAACTCAGGAATGGATAAACATGGATGAGCATGATTATCATTGATGAACAATGGTTACCTTTGGATATCCTTGTTCTTCATTTTGAATTTTTTTTACTCTTTTGAAATATATTAGAGATTGTTTCATTGTGTACCTATGAGATTTGGTCATAGAGTAACGCCCCCTGTTGTTGGGAAATAATACCCTACGGACTAGCAAACTAGGGTAAGATTTGCATGCAGATTTTGACCTTAAAGAAATGACCTTTTAACCTATCACCCCAAAACTTAAACCCTTCTTTCAAGACACATGCACAGAAAGGAACTACTAACCTTTTTACTGATGTTTGGTGTATATCCTTCATTGCGCTTTGCCCGCTTACTTGCGCTGCTCCTTCCAAAGTTAACCTATAATCAAGACAAAACACTATGCATGCATGCTATTTTTCTACTCGAGGGTTAGAAATTAAGCATAAATTGCACAAATCACAAATAACTCATGCATTGGGACGGGAAAAGTATTCTTTTATTATTTTCAAAATGAGTCAATTTACAATTAAAGTCAAGACCGGCCACCGCTCCTTGATCCTGATCCTGGGCTCCTCCTCTTCTTTGTCCTCCAACTGCTTTGCGTTAATTCTCCTTAGGCTTGAGGAAAGGCCAAAGGGTTGGGACAAATGGATTTGCCAAATGGGTAGAGTTTCTTCGCTATAATTTTTCCTCCTCCAAATGGTACCCCTACCCCTTCTTTTATAGGCTAGAAGGAGCTAGGGTTTTGGACAAACTCTCGGCCATGCATGGCCGAGAGTTTCAGTTAACTGACCCATAGCTTTTTGTCCCGTCGGCAACTTTCCTGTTTTTGTGCTTTGTTAGGTAAACGCGGGTTGTAGTAGGTCTGCCAGCGTTCCAACACATGCAGTAGTGGGTTAGGGAACGTGTGACTTAACCCAAAAGGATTTTCAAAGAGGTTTCTCAGTAGATGTTTTGGCAATGAAGGGATATGAGTTGGCCTGATGCTAGGTAAGCATGTGTGGTGCAATTTAGGGTTATAACAGATGTGGTTCATACCCTTCATTATTAAGGAGGTTTTAAAAAAGGGTGCTTATCTTTTGGTCGATTTTGAAGGGAATGCTTTGGCGGAACCTAGAAATGGGCTCTACCTCAAGAAGTATTACTCATAGAACGGTCACTGTGGGTAACTTTTTGTAACATGTGTATAGTCTTTGTACTATTACTTTTTTACATTTCTTTTAAAACGTGTTATGGACGTGTCATTGATGTTATCTTTCGTCAATATGGAAGATGTCAAGTGAGTCCGAGGTGTTCGTTGGGTATGCGGACGGTGCTAGTCGACACATGTGGAGGCTTGCCTCCGCAGCTTGGGTAATCTTTACACCACAGGGTCAGTTGTTATCTTCCGGAGGTATATGCTTAGGTGACACCACGAATAATGTTGCTGAGTATAGTGCAATTATTGAGTTGCTTCGTGACGCTTTGTCATTTGGCATCTCTCGTCTTCGGGTCTATCTAGACACTCAACTGGTTGTGTCGCAACTAAACAAAATATACCGGGTTCATGACCCGACTTTACACCGACGATTCCTTAGGGTACGTCTCTTGGAACACAACTTTGATTATATCACATATTTTCATGTTCCTAGGAGTTTAAATCAAATCATAGATACTCTAGCTAATCACATTTTAGATTGGCATCTTGCTCACATATAAAAAGATCATGAACATAAACATGTAAATACATTTTTGTACACATAATCCATAAGACACAAAAAAGAGATAAAAACCATATATAAACATCAGTAAAAAGGTTAGTAGTTCCTTTCTATGCATGTGTCTTGAAAGAAGAGTTTAAGTTTTGGGGTGATAGGTTAAAAGGTCATTTCTTTAAGGTCAAAATCTGCATGCAAATCTGACCCTAGTTTGCTAGTCCGTAGGGTGTTATTTCCCAACAACCCCCCCCCCCCCCTCCCATTTTTTTCAACTTCATCTTTTGATCTCTCCTAATTTTTGTGGGATTATGATATTCTTTTGAACCTTGAGTTATTTGACTATTCATACAATAGGTCTATTTATTTTCTTGTCCTTTATATCCCTCAAACTTTCTTTTCCTACTTCCCTTTGAATTTATAAACCTCATCTCCATTTGATTTGAAATCGAGGGCTTGAAAGGAATCCTATGAAACTATTGACAAAATTTTCTATTTCCTTGTCTAGTTTATAAGCCTAAAATGTATTGAGAGGTATGCACTTGGGAAACTCAGTTTGAGAACAATCACTTAATGGACATTCTACTTTCTAGAATGAGGCTTGTCTTGTATGTGAAGTCCTTTTGATATATGCCTTGGAGATATGTAGAGCAACTTAAACTTGAAATACTCTATTTTATTTTTCTTTTGTGTTTAGAATTTATTGTCTTTTGACATAGTGATGATCTCTTTGACCTTTAAATGAGAAGAACCATTCATAGTAGACTACCTGCTATAAGAATTTAGTAAAATTAAAACTTTCACTTGGATTGGTTGATATTCTAAAGTTACTTCCTTGATAGTTTTTTAAACTAGAACCTGGTGATAAAGAGTATGATTCATCAGTTGAATTTTAAACAGTTCATGAACCTTGATTATTTGAATGCCATTGAAATCTTTGTGCAACCTCATTATGGGATATTCATGTGTCTTTTTTCTTTGTAGATTGAATTCTATATTCTCTATCCTTAGTATTCCATAATCTATTTTCTTAAAATTCTATACATTGTTTTATTTGACATATGATCAGAATGGATGTTGGAGAGTATGTTGTTTTTGAGTTGCTTCCCACTCCATTGTTGCAATGTGTGATATGAAAACCTTGATTAGACAACAACCTTTGACATAGTGAAATGAATCTAGAAAATATATGCATGATCTTGAGACATTTATGCATGTTTAAAATGCTGCAATGGCATGACCTTGTATTGAATCCTAGATAAGCTATGTAGTACCTTCTCTTGCCATGGCTATAGTTATTAATGGAAGCAAATAATTACTAACTACCAACTTACATGTTGTATACTAATAATATAAATTTCATAAGTATAAATTCCATCTTTCATACCTTGTTTGAATATCTATATTTGAGGAGGCTGCATGCTTAAGTATTTTAATTTTGTCAGCTATGAAGTCTTTCATGGTAGTGAATGATCATGATAGGTCACACACTTTAAATAAATTGTTGTCCTTCTCTTCCTCTGCAAACCTCAGAATAATATCATATGATCAATGCATGATGATGAGGATCTATGTAAAGCATAGATCCCCGATCATTGGTGGAAATACCTTAAAATTTGATTATGTTTCCCTAACACTCTATTTTATTGATTTATTGTAGGCCTCAATAGAAGTTATATCACTGACCGTTGTATCAATGAATTTATTTCCAAGTAGAATTTATCAACAAATGTTGCTATCCATGAATAATACTACTAACCATACATTTCATCCTTTTCCTTTGTCTTTGAACTATAATTTTATGTCCTTGATGAGGGATGATTATGCATGCTTCTTAGGCCTCTTATCCTATTTGTAATGTAATCTTCCTTGGCAATGTAGCGACCAATGTTTATTGAGTGACCAAGGTAGGTTGAAAAATTTGAATATATTTCAGAAAGTATGCAATATTATGATGCTTTCATATTTCTTTCTTGATATGTTGCACTCTTATTGTTATCCTCCATACAAAAGTTTGAATAATCTTAGATCCTCGATGATCAACCTTTGTTTCTTGATGAAAGAGTTGAGTTCTTCATCAATACATACTCTATTTTCTATTGATGTCTATATGGATAAGCAATATAGGAATGATATGGAATTTGGTTACTTTTTTAGAGTATAACTTTGTATTCCTGCTTGAGGTTGAATGTGTTTTTGATGAGTATCATTAGAGTTGATATTGAAATATAATTTTCTTTTTTTCAAGATTTTCTTTATCCTTGTAGACTTTGGAATGTAACCCTCGAAAAAATCCTTGGAAATAAGACATGATTTCATGCATAGTCTTATGTATGAAACCTTTTGAGAAGAATTAAATATGAAGCTTGTATTCCTTTGAGTTTTACCTTCCTTGATTATTTGAGATTTGATGATGCAAGCTGGAATGGAGTGTGTAGGTCCTTTTTATCTTTATTTTCATATGCTTGAATTTGAACTTGAATAAAAATATCATTAGAAATATGTTGTAAACATTTTTTCTTGTTATTTAGAGCACCATTGTCATTGTTGGTTTTCATGTTTTCTCTACCTTAGGGTGCCCCAGGGATATTTCACCATGAGGGTATATTTTTCTACAAATAAAAATTCAATAGGAAAACTAGTTTTCAAATCAAGATATGTCTTATGATTCCTTGAGAGAGGTATATATATATATATATATATATATATATATATATATATATATAGATATTTCTTCTTCTTTTGAAATGGTCTTCATTGGAGGTAGGGATTTCCTTTATTCACTTCCACTGAGGCAATCTTCTTCCTTATTTTATTATATTCATAACTTTTGATATGGAACCAATTATTGCTATTTATTGAACTTCTTATCCTTTTGGTGCTTCACTCTTTTCATAAAAACTCATGCAACTATTTTAAATCATTTATTCATGTTTAAATTAACTTTATTGACCCTTGGTGATCTGGAAGAAAAAACAAGTAGTTGTCTTGCAATACATGGTGAGGTTATGGAAGAAGAGATATGTGATAAATTTGTTTTTTCAATAATCATCAAAATGATTGCAAACAATTTATATGAAAAAAATCTAAAAAGGGATCATGAAGTAATTTTGATTTTAACATGTTGAGGAGTGGTAGCTAGCTTAGACTACCCAATGATGTTTCTATGCTAACTTTTTATACCATATAAAATTGGAGTGATTAAAAGGCCAATTGAAAGTAAATTTATATATAAATGTAAAATAGAAATAAGTTTTGAAAGTGTATTGTTTTGGCATGTGAAATTGATTAAGAAACAACCTAAGTGTCAAAGGTGTTTATAGTTTCCAACTTGGACCAAAAATTACATTTTTGGGCATAACTCTTTCATTTGATGTTAGATTAACATGATTATAGTGGGATATTAAATTAGATTAATAGAAATATTTAAACTATAAATATGTTTTAAACATAATTTTAATTGATGTATGAAATATGATGATAAATAATCAACATGCAAAATTGGAACAATGTAGATTTTGGGATAAGCATACACTTTTTTGGGAATAAATTAATATGATGTAGAATTGCAGTGATTATAATAGGAATGGAAACTAAAATAAGAGGGATATATTCCATAGAAACAAGTTTTGAAAATATCTCCATTTCCCCTTAAAAGATGACTGTCCTGATTATGTTTTAGCAGTTTTGGCCTAGCTTTTTCACAAAAAATCAAGGATGTTAGAAGACATACTTGGAGGTTATTGATATGGCTATGTTGACCTATTTTGGATGTGAAATATTTTTTTTTCTCATATCCTTTTCAATAGTAGTTTTGGTAAGGTTTTTTTTTTTTTTTTTTTTTAAGGTTTCCTTCTTTTTTCAACATCATCCATATTAATATTCCTTTTTTAAATTCCATATTAAGAATAAGATGATGTGTGGGAATGCATGTATAGGGGGCATGGAAAATAAATTTGGAGAGTGTGATCATATTCACCATACATTATGGTATATAGGAGGTAATACCCCAACATAAGTGACCCTACCCCAAATATAGAAAAATATACTCTCTAGAAATTTTAAAATATTAAAAGCATTAGATTTTTTTATCATTGGTTAATGATGAATAAGAAACAAAGAATATCCAAGATTCAAATCCAAGTTGTAACGTTGAAGAAATTCCTCTTAGAATTTTTATCATTGGTTAATGATGAATAAGAAACAAAGAATATCCAAGATTCAAATCCAAGTTGTAACGTTGAGGAAATGCCTCTCCAATGATTTGTCGGTGGATTCTGGGGAATCCCCAAAAAACATTGTTGTTATAGGTTTCAAGCCAACATTCCAGTGGGAAGTGAGAAAAAATCCATTGTTGTCGCAAGTTTTTGGCTACCAATAAAGCTAGAGATCCAAGTCAGTAGACCTCTCCAACATCTTCCAAGTAAATCCAATGAAAAGGAAACAAAATTCCCCTTCCATTACATGTTTTCATCCACCAAATATGAACCCACTACTCACCATCAATCAACCAGTCTTCAAAGTGATGTTTTATTTTGGGTTAAGGCGTTTCTTAGGGTTTATAGTGTTCTAAAAAACTAGTGGGATGCACTACATGTGAGTAAGAGAAAAATTAAACTTCCCCATTTTAAAAAAAATTAAGAAGTGATGCGCTACCAACAGGCTCGTCCAAAGGTACCATGATTGATAGGCTACATTTGTGGGCATACCCATTTGAAAGGGACACCCCCAAGGTCATCTCACCACAGATACCAAGTGATATTGGGACATTCTTGACATCCCTAGTATGCATAAATGTGTCCCCAAAGTGTGGGCATGCACCCATAATACATTGGTGTTAATGAAAATATCTCAGAGGTAACCCCCTTCAAAGATATATCAAACAAGGATTCCCACTTATCCCTAAATATAAGCATCGCTATGCTTGGAATTATATGGTTCCCATGCCTAAGTGATAAGTACTCATAAAAATGATTTTCTCGTAAAGTTAAAACCACGGTTTCAACAATGCCAAACCTTAATTTATAATCATGCTTGATTTACGAGCATATATGAGTTATGAACATTATAAATTAACCCATACGTTGTCACCCACCACCCTATCAATCCTATTGGGATTCGATGGGTTTATTTCTTGATGTCTATGGGTCCACCTATCCATCTTGTACTATGTCTTGAAATATGAGTTAATATTGCCACTGCATGCTTATGATGCTTGTCTCCACAACCCTCCAATCTAATCCAATGGTGAGAATTCATGTAAGGTTGTATAGTGCACTTGAACTACCTCGTTCTATTCACTTTCACTTTCCATTTTGGCCAACCATTGTTAAGGTTTAACACTACAACTTCTATGTTGAAGCTGAGACAATGTGGGATTTTTCCTTTGTGGTATCTAACAAACATTACCTAGTCCATATTGTAGTTTGCGGGAATGGGAGCTCAGGTTATTTCTTCAATTTTGGCTCTTTTCCACTAATATTTGAATTTTATTCCCCATGGTGAGAGATGGGATCAACAATATACTTTGAACTCTTACACTATATATTTAAGGAGGCGGCTTTGCTAGTATCATAGTTTGGTTTCAAGCTTGGATATATATTTTTTTAATGTACACAGTATCGTTGGGTCTCTAATGCATGAACCGATAGTAGTAACTGTCAGAGGTATGAAACCCCTATTAGATGTACTGTAAAACAATAAACTATATGATGGTCTAATTAACATTACCAGCCATTGGAGGTATGGTACCCCTATCAGAGGTACTATGTTTTTGTCAGATATTTACCGAAAGTGGATGACAACTATTCAGTGTGAGGACCATTAGCTTTGACCGTCGGAGGTATGGCACCACCATCAGTGGTACTTTTGTCTCGTCGGATATGTGACACTCACGGTTGTCGGATATGAGAGTATGTGTTCAAAAATATTGGTTGTAGGAACGTAGGATATTTGGCATATAATTGCATTGAACTTCTACCTAACTGTCAGAAACAATGTCTAATTTCAATGATTTTTTGTCCCTTATAGTTTTTGGTATATCCGACAACATGTTTGATGGATATACGACGTATGTACTTTTGTTGTGTATCTGACATGAAAACATTGATGAAACTAGTAACCGGGTTTCATCGGATAACAGAGGAACGTGTGTCATAGTGACGTTGAATTTAAATGGACAAGAAGTAGTGGATGATATCCTCATTTATAGTTTACTAAATTATATAAGCATTTAGTAAACTTAAAACTTGTTGGATTACTGAGAGGGCGGTGAGTTAGTAATAAATCTTTTTAATTATTTTAACCACAGTATGTAACTTTTATTTATCTTTATGACCAATATAGATTTACCATCCCATAAGTGCAGAGTAAATAAACCATGAACAATGAAAATTCATACACATACACAGTACACCAATATTTTTGCATGGAAACCCAATGCGAGAGAAAACCACATAATTCTTTTTCTTATATGTATTTAAGAATTACATTCATTGGAAGCACCAACTTCCCTTGTTCTCCAGCTGCAACTGGAAGGAGGCTCCGACCCCTATATTTTTAGGATACAACCTAAGGGAAGCTCCAACTCCCAAATTCTCTAGATACAACCATAAGGAGGCTACAACCCCCTATGTTCTCTGACTACAATCAGAAGGTGGCTACAACCACCTATCCTTGCCCCATCTTGCTGCCCTGAAATATAAGTGAAATGATGAAACCACTGCCACACTATCACTGTGAGATATACCACTACAAACCTATATCGATCTATGCCAACAACTTGTAACCAACCTATACCAACAACATGTGATCAACCTATACATTTAACCTTCCTGTACCAACAAAAACCCAATAGGTACGCAACCTGTCTGTGTTGCAGCTCGCATATGTACAAGACCTGTCTGTAATGCAGTTTGTGTATGTACGTGGCCTATCTACACTACATCATGTGTACGTCTTATGAAAAATAGGGTTTTTACCTTCCTGAAAAACTCTGACCCTTTGTTGCCTCAGTCACATCAACCTACAACCTGATCTATATTTTAACCTTATACAATATTTACTGCAAACATATTTTCAGTAAAAGATCAGAAAAGATACAATGGAAAATACAAACATTACACAGAGATTTTTCCCCTGGAAACCCAAACCGGGAAAACCAACATATTCTATATGCATTCATCATATTACATTTTTTACAATAAAATATACATATAGGATCCAGGGTCATCCAAAACCCTAACCCAATGACCTAGATTAGTCAACAACCCTTTTTCCTTAACCAAAAATAGAAAACAATTGACAAAGAAACCATGTGTCGAAAACCCACCTAAATATGTGACTACTCGTGCAAAGAATATAACACATACCCAACATTCTCCCACTTGTTGTTTTCTTTGCATATAGGGGGTTACAACGTTACATAGTCAAAAATCCAGGGTAGCAATTCCCATGGATCCTCTACACCAAGAGAACTTCTCAGTGCTCACAGATTTTGTTAATGAATCTGCAACATTCTTCAAAGTGTCCACCTTCATCAACAATACTTTATTTTCTTCAATCATGTCTCTCACAAAATGATATTGAATATCAATATGCTTTTTCTTTGAATGATAAGTTGAGTTCTTCACCAGAAAAATTGCACTCTAACTGTCACAATCTATCCTTATAGCTTGTTGCACCAACCCAATACATGAACACAATATTTGTAACCATCTTGCTTCCTTACTTGCATGAGTGGTTGTCATGTATTCAACTTCTATAGTTGAAAGTGCCACTACAACCTGTCTTTTGATCATCCAACTTATTTCTCCTCCAAACAGGTTAAACACATACCCATGTGTAGATCTCCTACGATATAGATCTCCAGCCCAGTCTTCATCCACAAATCCATGTATATCCACCACTCTGTCTAATCCTAGTCTTCCTTCATAGCACAATCCATAGCTAGTAGTGCCACTCAAATACCTAAAAACCCTTTTTACTATTGTCCAATGTTGCTTCCCTAGTTTTGACATATACATGCTCAAAACTCCCACTGCATGTGCAATGTCCAATCTAGTATAGATCATTGCATATATCAAACTGCCAACTGCACTCACATATGGAACATGACACATGTCCTCCTCCTCTTGCTGTGTCTTGGAACACTGATCCACATATTAATTTACCCCAAAAGTTATAAGAACCTTGAATAGTTTACATTCCTGCATATTAAACCTCTGCAATATTGTCTCGACATATTTTCTCTGATTGAACCATAGTTTCCTCTTTTTCCAATCTCTTTTAATTTCCATGCCCAAAATGAAATTTGAAGAAGCAAGATTCTTCATGTCAAATTTAGAGGACAACTGAGTTTTCACATCCTGGATAATCTCCTTGTTATTTCCTATCAGCAACATGTCATCCACATACAAGACCAAATAAATCAAATGATCACCAATTAATTTAAAATACTCACAATGATCCTCTTTTATTCTTGTGAAGCCAAGTCCCAGCATATAAGTATCAAATTTTTGATACCACATCCTTGGTGATTGTTTTAAACCATACATGGAATTTTTCATCTTACATACCAATTCCTTCTTTCCCTTCACAACATAACCTTCTAGTTGCTTCATATAGATTTCTTCTTCCAAATCCCCATGTAGGAATGTTTTCTTCACATCCATCTTTTCTACCTCAAAATCAAATGTAGCAACAATAGATAACAAAAATATTATAGAGGTTAACTTGGAAACAGGAGAAAAAATCTCACCAAAATCAATACCCTCAACCTAGGAATAACCCTTTGCTACTAACTGAGATTTTTATTTCTCCATTACGCTTATTACTTTTCCTTCTTCATTACGCTTATTTTTAAATACCCATTCACTACCAATAGGTTTTCTTCTAGTCGACAACTCCACTTAATCTCAAGCCTCATTATTATCCAAAGTTGTTACTTCTTCGTCCATGGCGCTTTTCCATAGATTTCCATCATTTGAATCCACTGCCTCCCTGACAGTTCTAGGATCATCATCAGTAATAGACAAAGAAAAATTTGAATGGAAATCAGATGGAGTATACCTTTCTGGTATCCTTCTTTCTCGAACCAATCTCCTCAATACTGGAGTATGAGGATCTTCTTCTTCTTATTCATGTTCTTCTGTAGAGTATGATTCGTCATCCTTTAAATCAAACTCTATTTTATTTAGTTCTTCCTTACTTGGTAGGACTTCCTTTTTAACAACATCCTTCATTTCTCTAAATACCACATCTCGATTATACACTACCTTCTTAGTTTCTGGGTTCCAAATCTTATAACCTTTGAGACCATCTTTATATCCAATAAAGATACACTTTCCAGCCTTCTTATCTAGCTTACTCATATTTTCCTTTGGAACATGAACATATGCATCACAGCCAAATACCTTGATATGTGTGAGAGAAGGTTCCTTACCAGTCCATACCTCTTGTGGAGTCTTGTCATCCAACACTGATGAGGGTGATCTATTGACCAAGTAACATGCAATACCCACTGCTTCTGGCCATAATTATTTCCCTAACCTAGCACCAATGAGCATGCACCTTTATTTTTCCATCAACATCTTTTTCATCCTTTCTGCAACTCCATTATACTGAGGTGTATATGGAGTAGTCTTCTTCCTTTCTATACCACACTTCTTATAGAATTATTCAAATTCATTCCCGTAGAACTCTCTACCATTATCTGTCCTCAACACCTTAATTCTTTTCTCTGTTTGATTCTCAACAAGAGCCTTAAACTCTTTAAACCTGTCAAAGACTTTGGATTTCTTCCTGAGGAAATATATCCAAGTATTCCTCGAGAATCCATCTATAAATGAGACATAGTACATATACTTTCTCAATGATGGGACTGACACAGGTCCAAAAACATCACTGTGAGCTAGCTATAAAATTGCTTCTACCCTCATTGCACCAGAGGGTAATCTTACCCGATTCTGCTTCCCATATAGAAAATGCTCACATAAATCAAAATCCAGAGAGAAATTAGACATACCTTCAACCACACCTTTACCATATAGTAGTCGAAGACCCTTTTCTCTAATATGCCCCAGTCTTTGATGCCACGACATAACCTTTTCTCCAGAGACTGTAGGAGTTCTTTTTTCTTAAACTCCAATATCAGGAACAATGGAACTATTACACCCATCACTAATATTTCTTCCTTCCAGCTTATACAGAGTTCCAAACCAAACTCCCTTCAGCAACACCATTGCTCCTCGAACCATCCTGCATGTTTCCTTTTCAAATATTGTTTTTACCCCTGCATTGTCCATTTTTCTTACAGAAATCAAATTTCTAGACAAACCTGGGATGTGAAGAACACCAGAAAGTGTTCTAATCCTTCCATCTATGAGCCTCAACTTGACCTTTCCTCATCCTATAATTTTGGTTGTCGAATCATCACCTAAGAAAACATTACCTCCATCATACCTTTCATATTCACAAAACCACTCCTTGTGGAGAGTCAGATGAAAGGATGCACCAAAGTCAACCAACCATGCCTCATGATCTGCATGTGTGCTTGAAGAAGCCAAGTACACATTCCCTCCTTCTTCCTTGGAGGTATTTTCTTCTGTAGAAGGAGATTCTTCAGATTCCTTCTTTTTCTCAACTTTGGATCTACACTGCTTCTTGTAATTCCCTTATTTTCCACATCTCCAACATACCTTTACAAAATTTTCGAGAGATTTAGATCTACACTTAGACTTAGATCTCCCAATTGATAACTTAGATCTATTTCATTCCTAGGAATGCCCTCTTGAAAATAATGTGTTTGTGCTTTGTCCTTCCATATTGTTTCGTCTCATCTCCTCTGACAACAAGGATGATAACACTTCATCAAAATTCAAGGTCGTTGTATTACTACCTATGGCCAGAACCAGACTATCCCATGAGTCTGGTAAAGAACACAGTAAACTGATACATTTATCTTCATCTGAAATTTTAATCTCAATAGATACTAACTGACTTACCACAGTATTGAAGGCATTCAAATGCTTTGCCACTGAGTCTCCATCTCTCATCCTCATGTTATACAACTTCTTTCTCAGGAATAGTTTATTCACTAGGGACTTAGACTGATACAACTTCCCCAACTTATCCCATAAATCCTTGGTTGTAGCTTCCTATGACACATTTAGTAATATTGAATATGAGAGACACGGTCGGATTGTGCTCTTCTCCTTTCGATCCAAATTTTTCCAGTCATCTGTTGAAGTCCTGTAGGTCTAGTACCTTGATATAGCAAGATACATTGATCTTTATCCACCAATAGATCTTCCATATTGAGATTCCATAGCTCAAAACTTTTCCCATTAAACTTATCGATATCCATTTTTGAATTGCTTGTCATTTCTTTTCACCTAAAAAATCAATACCACAGATCTCCCACTGTAACAAGGCTTATCATAGTCCTTGTTGGCATAGGGACACACCCAGGGTTCAGCTCCAAGAAAGAACCAACAAGCCCTAACTACTTTCCCTTTCGGCAACACCTACGAAGCAGATGCAGTCTCACCCGAAGCAGTTATGAGGGGGTTTTAGGACAAATATGTCTACAACCAAGGGGATATCAAGTGGATCGAATAAAAATTCAACACAACAATCATATATCACTTATCATCTTAGATATAATCCACACAACTATCTATCAGATCTAATACAACACTGTAATAGCAATATATCAATGACTAAGAACAGAACACCAATCACATATACGACACAAGATATACGTGGTTCACCCTCTCTCTAGGGATACGTCCACATAACTGTGCTTTAAAATATCTTAATGATGAAGCATACAGTTCTTGTCTGTGCTCTCAGCTAGCATATCTTCTCACTTCTCCTCGCTATCTCTCCCCTCCCTGCGCACCCATCCGCAGGGTTGATCTTCGCACCCAACTGAATATCTTACAATATAGAAGGCTCTCGTACTCAGCACTTCTTTCTCACTCAATATTACTCACTCAATCACACAACAACAATCATAACACCAACAATAGTAACAACAATAGCAACAACAACAACCCATCCCAGGTCCTTTAGACCTCTATTTATACATTACAATAACTCACCGACATCCTTAGGTCGAAACCTAGGTGTCACAAACCCTAGATACCAAAACCCTAGGTCAACTTGACCTGCATTTTCAGGGCTTCGCCAGCCTGTCTTTCCTTCCTTCTCACACGGTGTTCAATTGCATCCAAAGGTGTCATTTTCCTCTTGCTAAGATGTCTACGATCCTTCTTTCTTTCTGATCTGTCATCCTCAATATCCTCATCCAACGACTTGATTTATCTTACTTCGCTCCGTCTTTTCTACTCTTTTTCTCACTTCGACCCAATAATAGTCACTGTGTCTTCCACGTAGTTCGCATTTTGTCTTTTCTTCCTTACTCTTCACTAAATTTCATAACCAAGGGCCAATAGGCCCCCAACACTCACCTATGACTCATCCCGAGGAACTTCAGATCTAACCTTTATATTTTACTTCAACTTCAGACTGTGTGGTGCAGCCTTTTCTTTCTATTCTATGCCTCCTCTCCTCCCTTGTGAAAACTATATTTTCTGTGTTTGGTACCCAGTTTCAACTGCACTTGGTACCTAGACTCTTTTCCTCATTCTTTTACTAAGATCTGCGAGGCAGTTGGTTGTCATAATACAACTTCAGTCGGCTCCCATTCACTAATCCTTCCTTCCATTCTCCCTTCAAAGTCTTGAACTACGCAACTCCTCCTTCTATAACATAAACTATCTCATATGGCCTGAGCCAATGCGTTTTGAACTTTCCAGGATGTTTGATGAACTTACTGGCGTATACCAATACCATATCACCTTTCTTAAATACCATATTCTTAATGTGTCTGTCAGAGTAGGCCTTCTCTCTTTCTTTTTGTACCTACTGATGAAATCCTACAACAAATCTATCTTCCCCCAGATCAACCAATTGTGCAAGCCTCTCTCGAACAGCGCCAGTGTCAGCCATTTCTGTAAAGGCAACAATTCTTAAGCTTGGTACCAAATATTCCATTGGGAGAATGGCTTCAATACCATACACCAACTTAAAAGGGGTCTGCATTGTTATCTTCTTACAAGTGGTTCTATAGGCCCACATTACTACCGGTACTCTTAAATCCCATTCATCCATGTTCACACTACAAATCTTCATCAGCATTGTCTCCAAGATATTTTTGAATGCTTCCATTGTCCCATTTGCTTGTGGATGGTAAGGCGTGCTCTTCTGATGGTAGACTACAAATTCCTCAGTCAGGGCTACAACTGTTTTATTTATGAAATGTGTGCTTTAATCACTCATAAGGATCTTTGGCCATCCAAACCTGGTTATGAAGTCATCAAATATGAAGCGTGAAGTTGTAGTTGCACTACAATCCTTAACTGCTCTTGCTTCGGCCCATATGGTCAAGTAATCTGTCATAGTAATGATATACCTTGATCCTGTC
>ML802924.1:170448-197333 GCA_009831015.1 Picea engelmannii
ATATGAAGTTTCTTGGCAGAAAAGGAACAACACAGCCATAAATTAGAATGGATGGATGATGATAGTGAGGAATTAAGTGATGTTGAAGTCCCCAACATTAGAGTTCATAGTGTGCAGGCAGAAGATGTTATGATTATGACTTGATCTCAGGTACTAGTTGGGCAGAATGTTGAAGGTGAATCAAAGCTTGAAGAACAAGATGAAGCGTAGCTTCAAGAAGAAGATATTTGTCTATTCATCAACAACGAACAACAATCTGTCAATGATGCAAATTGCTCAAAATATGTATCAAAATTGTTGAGTGAATGTGTGCCTCCTATTCTGCATCATTTGGCTGAATTCAAAGACCATCCTTATGAAGAAATTGTTTTCATAAATGATGATGAAGCTTTGAACTTAAATGAAATGGAGATGCAATCTCCCACTTGGCTTGAGAGTGAAAGGCGAGATAGCATGGATGTTGAAGTGACTGAAGCTAAAGTGTGCACTAAAGGTTTCAAATAAGTTCTGTCTTTTCGTTGTCATAAATTTCATTTTGAAGAAAATGTTAATGAAGCAGGAAGAAATTTCCATGTATGCTGTCACTAGCTGACACCTATATGACTTACTCCTCCTTTGGGCTTGGAATGACTATTAGGTCTTGATATTGATATTGCATTTTTTTTTAAATACCTACACAAAGGTGGCAATTGTGACATCTTTCACTCTCTTCCCATCGCTATTGCCACGTCCAAGGCATCTCTCTTTCCACCTCCAAGATTGTCACTCCCATAGCAACCACGTAGGAGCTAGTAACTCCTGGCCGCCGCTGTTGCCACCTGATGGACGTCGTTCTTGCCACATCCAAGAGTGTCGCTCCCATAGCAACCACGTCAAAGCTAATACCTCGTCCCGTCGGTCTTGCCACCTTTAGAATGTCTCTCTTGCCACCTTAAGAACGTCTCTTTTGCCACCTTTGAAACGTCTCTCTTGCCGCGTCTGAAATGTCTCTCTTGCCACGTTTGAAACGCCTCACTTGCCACGTCTGAAACGTCGGTCCTGCCATGTTTGCAACATCTCACTTGCCACGTTTGAAACATCGGTCTTGCCACGTTTGCAACATCTCACTTGCCACGTTTGAAACGTCTGTCTTGCCACGTTTGAAATGTCGGTCTTATGACGTCAATATGGGGTTGGAAAATCCAATTTATGATGACACGTGGTGTCATATAACATTGCAATACAAACGAAAACTAGGTCGTCGAAAAAATGATGTTCTGTGAAACGACGTTTGAGGGGGTCCGAGGTTTGTCGGTATTCCGACAATAGAAAGTGGCAATTGCGTCAAACGCGTCGTCGAAATTTGACCCAAATGCAGTAGTGAAAGGCCAGCTCTAAGAACCTTCTGTGTAGTTTCTTTCCCTACGTAGTGTCCTCCTGCGATGACTTCATGAGATTCTGCGAGGATCAATGGTCGGTCTGCCTACATAACACACCTTCTCAATATCTCATCAGGTCCCATTTTGTATAGTTGTCCAGCTATAAGTGAAAAATTGGCAGCGCACACTACTAGTTGTTTCTTCTGGGGAATTATATACTCACTCGGTGCCATTCCTGTTGAAAAGAAATGGACTATCTCTGTGAAGTGGTCATCAATCCTTCTAATGTCTAGCAGTTGTGCATCCGACAACATGTTGTCCAAACTAGTGGGTTCTTCTCTATGTTCTAACCTCGACAAGTAGTCAAGACCTTTGTTCATTCTTCCTAGCTTAACTATGATCTCAAAGTCATATTCTTGAAATGGCAGAAGCCATCTGGATATTCTCCCCCCCAACATTGGCTTTTTGAATAGGTATTTCAGCGCAGAGTGATCAGTAAACATTTTAAAGTGGCCTCCCAACAAGTAGTGGAAAAATTTCTGCAACGCATACACCATGGCTAACCCTTCTCTCTCAGTGTTGGTGTAGTTGATCTCTGTTGTTGATAGCTTCCTTCTAGAAAAAGATAACGGATTGTCAAGATAACATTCACATGAAACTCCTTGCTCCAATCTGGGAAAACCAGAATAGGCACAATAACCATTTTCTGTTTTAGTGTGTCGAAGCTCTATTGGCATTCTTTTTTCCATTGAAATTGGCAATCTTTCTTCAAAAGCTTCTCCATGGGTGCTATAATCTGGGCATATCCTTTAATGAACTTCCTGTAATATCCAGTATGTCCCAGCGCAATGCGCTACTGTTTGACTGAAGTAGGAGGGGGTAGATCAACTATAATGGAAATTTTAGATGGATTTACCAACAATCCCTTCTTGCATACAATATTACCTAATATCACTGCAAATGGTGAGAAGAAGATGCACTTCTTCAAATTCAAGGCAATTTGACACTGCCTACATTTGTCCAACATTAGCCTTAGACATTCAATATGATTTTTCAATAAACTAAAAACAGTCCAATCATCAAAATATGCTTCTAGAAATTTATGCAGAAACTACTTGAATGCTTCGACCACCACCCTAGAAAATATGGCTGAGGAATTATTCAATCCAAATGGCATCACTGTATACTGGTAGGATCTCCATTCTGTTGCAAATGTGGTCTTATGGCGATCTTCCTCGGCAAACCGGATCTGATGGTATCCTAAAAATCCATCTGTGAAAGATTATACCTCCTGGCCTCCTACATTGTCTAACACTTTGTTAGTGAATGGTGTAGGGAAGGGGTCATGAAAATAGGAATCATTCAAATTCCTGAGATCTACGCAGATCCTGATCTCTCATGTCTTCTTGTCTTGCACCACCATAGGGCTAATCCATTCTAACTCTTCAACAGGTTCTATAATTCCTTCTTCCAACATTTTGTCGAGCTCAATCTTCACTTTCTCCTTATATTTAGGGTTCAATCTGTAGGGTCTCTATTTGATTGGTCTTGCATATGGTTTCAAAGGGATCCTCATCTCTCCCATAGTCCCTTTAATTCCCTTCAAATAAGTGAAATTGGTTGGAAACAAGTCCTGATATTCATGCAGTAACTCTGTGATTTTGTCAATAGTAGCAGCATCCCAATAATCTCCAACATTTGCAAGATTCGGTGTCTGCTTTGTTCCAATATTGATTTTCTTGATCTTGGTTGGTTGTCCAATGAATGGTATCTCATCTCTTGGTCCTTCCACATTTTGTTGGCCTTCTATTTCTATGATTTTCACCTTCCTTGGATCATCGTCTTCATCAACATTGATGTTGTAACAACCTTGCAGTTTCTAGAGAGGCACAGTCCATTCATCCTCTTTTAGTTCTAAAGGGGGGCTAGAGGCCTCCTCAAATACTTTATGTCTTGCAATCTATAACACGTGATCTACTGAAGGATATTGTCTATCAAATAAGAAGGTGGTTGCAAAGTTCTAAGTCATACCTTCCCAATATGCAATGATGAGGCACAACTCCGGTTGCAGGTACCAGCTGATAGGGGTTGTGTCCATTGTGTTAATGAACTTGTGCACCCACTACTCTTGAGGAATGGTTCTCCAATATTCCTCGCAAATTTTCACATGGTCCTTTGGGAAGATTCTACTTGTGTAGCGAACTTCACAGCCTTCTACTTGTGCTAAAAACTGCGCGATCATCAGGATACGACATTGTACCCATTCTGTAATGTTGTTTTTCTATGTCCCCCACCATCTTCCTGATGTTGATTTCAAGGCCTCATCCATTTCCAACAATCTTTGTTGTGTTGGTTCACTTGCTTCGAATTATGACAAGAAGTTTTCTAAAGGATTCAGACCATCAAAGGTGGGCAAGTTACTTACTATTGTGTCGATCCAGTGAACTTCTTTGGTTAATCTAGCACATCTCCTTGTAGATACTTCATACATTTTGTTCTTCTAGTTCTCCAGTTCTTCTTTTGAATCTGATGAAAATCCATTGTCACTTTGCCAGCTTAGGTTTCCATCGGCCGTAGGATTAATCTAATATATGTTTTCTAACTGTTAATTTGTATATGTTTTCTAGTTCATATACATGGTCTTCTTCTCTGATAGGTTATGTGCATCATTGACCTTCATCTGGATATAAAGGTGCAATGACCCTAAGGCCATCTCTTTCAAATTTCATATGTATTTTATTTAAATCAACCACAATGGAGTTATTGAAAGCCCAATCGATTCCTAACAGCACAGGGTAAGGGCAATTTTCATCAACTATCTCAATTACCTCAAAATCTATAAATGTTCTTACTCCATCGATGTCCACAGGCACATGTTCCAATCTACCGAACAAGATTAATTCATGTTGATTATCCATCCTAAGCCTGATAGGGGAATATATCAACTTCGGTTTTCCCATCAGTGCCCAGGTTTGCTTCGTCATGACATTGACCTCCAACCCTAAGTCGAGGACCACATAGTCTATATCATATTCTCTTATCTGAGAATGCAAGTGTAGTTCCTTATTTTTCCTTCTCTTCTTGGATAGTTTATGTACTTCTTTATTTAGTAAAGAATTTGTCCTTCCTATGTCATACTGTCTGATTAAATTTTGTAGCT
Source organism: Picea engelmannii (assembly GCA_009831015.1). Lineage (NCBI taxonomy): Eukaryota > Viridiplantae > Streptophyta > Pinopsida > Pinales > Pinaceae > Picea > Picea engelmannii. The sequence continues at coordinate 174,967 of ML802924.1, forward strand.
CTTGTACAACGCTCTCATCTTGAATCAACTTAATACAAGTGTATTAAAATTCCATGAGCTTCCTTACTTCTTTTCCTTCTTTTGGCGAAGCAGACTGATCGAATTCCAAAGGCAATCCATATTCTCTTACTTCTGGCCGTGTATTTGATGAAGAACCTGTTGGCAGTCATTTTGCATTTTTATCCTATCTTTATAAGCTGCCTACACAAGTGTTTTGGAACCCTTGATTCTCATTGCAATCTTTTGAATAAAACAACACTATTATCTTGCGCATTTGTACACCTGCCTTTGTTCTCGTTTTCACGACTACAAGTGTTAAAAATTTGATTTCAAAGTCACGTCAATGGCATTAAAATTGTCAATGGATTATTATGGTTACTCTTGTCTATGTGTTCATTGCATTTCCAATTCATTTATGTTCACACAGTTGGCAAGACACCAAAACCATTACTCATTTGGCATTTTTTTGTTGTTGTTAATATGACTTCATTTCTATAAGATTGTGATGGTATTCTAATGATTGTGTTTGGGTCCTTGATATAATGGTGGTTCGATGTTCTATTATTTTGATCGAATTCAATGGTTTTATAACAACGCATTAACATTATGATCAGACCCATGGTGCAATATTTTAATACAATGCGTAAGTTTTATGGTCAAATCCGTGGTGCTATATTCGAAATATTGCTTTGTTTTAAACCATGCAAACACTATTGTTGTGCAAATATTTGAATCGACTTATCATGGTTTACCATAGTTGTTTGATTGGCATTGTTTTTTTTTAACACACACCAATAGTGAATCACCATAGCGTCGTCGATTGTACATTCGATATCAATGTTTTGCATGGACTGTTTCGTTCCACCACCCTCACACACTTAGGCATTAATGCCTGCCTTCTATCTCGGGTCACCTCTGTTGGTTTTGGGGAAACCCCTGAGCTTTCGATTCTGTGTATACCCTGTCCAAACCCTTACCCCTTTACCTGGCTCACTGTGTGCTCTCTCCTATGGCACCTGTGGTGCGCATAAAACCTAATGGCAACCAAACACTCCTGCTATTCGACAATGCTCGTGAGGATCTGGAAAATGGTGGCTAGTTAGGTTTTATCCATAGATTTGAGGGTTTCAACCTTTCGGTAGCCCAACAGTTCGCCCTCACGTTTGACGGATGCATGGCTAAGGTCGGAGATATACAGCTTGAGCTAAATGAGGAATTCCTCAGCTCGGCCACAGGCTTACCAGCTAAAGGGAAGAGGTGGTTTAAGAACTCCAAAGTGGATGAGGTGCCGTGGACTCTCCTATTCACATCGAGGAAGATTGTTAGTTGTGATAGAGGTATGCCTGTCACTACCCTCAAACCAAGGTGGCATGATCTATTGGCAATTGTTAAGCAGTTTGTGACTTGCGAAGGTCATTATGGTTTGGTATTTTTGTATCATCTTCGGTTATTGATGAATTTTATAGACTACCCTCTGAACATGCCACACTATCTCCTACGCAGTCTTTACAAAATGTCCAAACAATTTAAGCATGAAAAGGCTGATAGTAGCCTTTTCCATCACTGCTTGATCAAAGTCGTTATCGTTCACCATTTAAAGCTTAGTGGTGACTGTTGGCAAGCCTTCCTATTAAAGAATGGCTTTGCCATTGCCGAGTGTGTCCAAATGGACAAGGGTGTGGTCGTCGAAACCTTGGTTGGGCCAGTCATGCCATCTCTTACCCTTCTACCCCCCGTCAAACCCTCGAATTGCCCCAACCTTGACCTACCCGATACCATGGCTGACCCGTGTGCTAAAGACAATACTAAGGCCATCAAGAGGCTTGTAAGGAAGAAAGGCAAAGGTGATACTGGTGTCAACAGTAAGGGAAAGAAAAATGCACGATGGATATCGAGATATGCTCGGAATAAGCCTAGACAGAGCACTGACCGGAAGCCTATCGTCTTGAGCAAGGATTCAGACTCTGAGATTGAACGTTTCCTAGCCGATGAATACTCTTACTCTCATGGCCTCTGCTCTATGGAACCCTATGACTATGTTTCCAACTTACCTCCATGCCTCAAGAACGACCCTAAATTCTCAGGAATTAAGCTTCATAGTGACACCCCTGGTAACTTGAAAGAACCCTCGCCTGTAATGCCAAGGCCCGATCAATCACCGTGTACTCAATGCAATTCCTAGCTTGAACGTTACTACACAGATGTTCCCTTGTTGCAATCTAAGATTAAATCATTAGAGGAACGAGTTACTATGTTGTCAAAGCAGAACGACCGACTACAAGCCAACGAGAAAAAGCGAAAGATCACTGGTTCAATTGTCTTCAGAAATGTTGAGGCAGCAACGACCTTTGTCAATTCAAAGTTATCTTGATCAAATCATTTTCCTACTTCCCAGGTATGTATTTTAACATCGATTTTGTTTTATGAGTTGGTTTGAATTAGTATGACCGATTGGATTTGCTTTCGATTAGTCTTGTTTGTTTCTTTAGATTCAAAACGATTCTGTTATTTTCAGATTACTAAAAATGATTTCGTTATGAATCATGTACAAAAGATTTGTTTGCTAAAATCGAACACAGCTATGTTTTGATTGATACGATTTTATTGCTTTCAGATTAGTATAAATGATTGAATTGTTTCCGAGTTAGTTTGATTCGATTATGTTTGGTTTGTTTTTGAAACGATTTTGTACGTTTGAATTAGCATAGTAGTTTGTATATGCGTTGGATTCAAAGTTTGGTTTGATATAGTTCTATTAGTTTTGAATTAAAAAGAGATTCTGTTAGTTTTGTTACGATTCAACAACGATTTTGTTAAGTTCTGAATTGACATAAACTATGGCGCTTGTGTTGAGTAAAAGATTTGTTTGATCGATTATAGTTTGTGTCGATGGAGGTTGACTCAAAAATGATTTCGTTGGTTTTGAATTATCAAAACGATTCTGTCTGCTCTGAATTGGTAATAAAAAGTGTTTAACAGATTGCATATATCCCTGTTACCATTCGGTTAATTAAACACGATTTCTGTCTGTTTCAAATTGGCATAAAGATTTGGTTACTTCTGGCATGAATGATTTGCTTTGTTTTGAATTAATAATTAAAGATTTGTTTAATAGGTAGAATATATTTCTGTTATTGTTTGGATTGATTTAAAACAATTCTGTTTGCAAATAAGACCAGCTACAGAATCGTGAGATTCTGTAGCTAGTCTTAAAATTTAGATTTTTGTTGATTTTACCAATAAAACATTATCTAAACTTGTTTATTCTTGTCCACCTACAAGTACCTACGAATTTCAATGGAAAATTGGACATGCCGTAGCAGTTTAGAACTTGCTTTTTGTGATATAGTTTTGTTTTAAGTTGTTAGTCATAGGCAGAAATAGAGACTTGGGAGATTGTTCCCAGATTTTTTGTAAACTGTTTTTGATAATTCCCACAGGGATGTTTTACCCTATGGCCTTTATATACTCATTTATTTTTTTTAAGGAACCCATCACAGTTGGGAGAAGAAAGACTTTGGACTTATGAGGATACAAACTGGGATGAAAGTGGATGTCTTGTAACAACTTTAGCTTTCAATATATCAAACTTTTATTTCAAGTTTTCTTCATATCGGTTTGCAATCAATTATCCACTACTTTAGCTATCATAATTCGTCGCAGGTTGATGTGATTTGGTTTATATGTTGTCCGTATATGATATCTCTTATTTTAAAGTACAACAATTACTTTGTTTCAATTTAATGAATTAAAGGTTTATCTTCTTCGTTAAATGGATCATTTTTGTACAGATCTTCGCATACAGGTTTGTCTAAATGTGATGATTTGTAAATTTTAAGATTGTTGTCATTTTATGTCTTGTTTGTCTTGTCATTCATATTCAAAGAGCACTATTTCTTCCTGTTTACAAGAAGCTTGTGGAAAATCTGGTGCAAGTTTCCTCCCATCGAACAGCTGAATCAGATACTTTTCACAGGGCAAATAGGAAGCATTACTTCAGGTTAGTTCTTTATTTGCAATTTAATAGTTAATAAATTCGAGAATTCTCAGTAATTTAGTTAGATATATAGTTTAGATTTATAGTTTGGATTATTATTTTAATTGCTCTGCTTAGACAATTTTCATTTTATTTCTTTCTCATAAAATTATAAAAATAAAAAAACAATAGTTTTGCGGTCATAGGACAGTTTACAAATGATTTTTGCAGGTTTTCATTCAAAATCTGTAATCTGTAAATATTGTACATTTGTGATTAAGATTTAATTGTGTTGATAGATGAACATTTAAATAAGTAGGACTTTTGTTCTATGATATTAGCAAGTAAACTGTATATATGCTTTAGAATTGTATATAGTTTTGCAGTAGCTTCTTTTCTCACTTAGATTAGTTTTTCTTAGTTTAGTTTTTCTTTCGTTTTCCTAGGACTTAGATCAGCCAACGGAGCCGCTAAACCCGTTGGGGTGGATCATCCCAAACGGCTTGGTTTATTTAGACAACCTTGGACCGGATCCACTCCTCTAGTTGACGAGCGTTCAATTTCGCCCGTCAACAAATGGCGCTAGAAGGAGGGTCTAAAAATTATTAATGGAACGAGGTGGTCGTAAGACTCCTCCACCACCTAATCGCTTGCCTATAGTGACAAGAAGTAATTCAAACGACAACATCGTCCCTCAAACAACAACCACACCAAACGACGATCTACGGATCACAGTTGAACCAGTAACCCCAAATCCTACAAGTGGTGACGTACAAGAGATTGTCCGCCAATCTCTCTTAAGAACACATAGTGCCTTCGCCCGTTTAAGACAACCAAATCTACCTTTGGACCAACCCTTAGATTTCTCTGATATCAGAGAACAACTTGGAGGCACTAACCTCACTTTAAACGCTACAGATCCAATCCTCACTCTCGTTGCAGGAGGATTTGGAATACCACCCTCACCACCTCCATCACCTCCTTCTTCTTCTGGAGAAGACTCTTCTGACGAAGGCAGTTCCCCTTCTCAGCCTTCCACACCGCCTACACCAATGGCCAACCAAAACAATCTTGCTAGACCCTGACTCGACCAGGATGTTGTAGCCGTAACTAGGCCTCAACATCCCTTACCCAAACATCCGGAGAAGTGGCTTCCCAAGTTTGACCCTGACTCTAAACAAATTGCTGAAGACCACATTAAAAAGTTTATGTTAGCCATTAGACTCCATAATGTCGAGAATGAAGACGTATTTTGTAGGTTGTTCCCCTATACTTTCGAGGGAAATGCCTCTACTTGGTACTTTTCCCAGCAACCCCATACCATCGTGTCTTGGGAGAAGTTCGAATCCTGCTTCCTTGAGAATTTCGGTGACGATAAGTCCCCAGAAGTTCTAGTCATGGAGCTTTCTAGTTTAAGAATGAATCCCAAAGAGAAAATCAAAGACTTTAACCAAAGATTCTTAACACTAAAAAATCGAATCGCTACAGATTCGATGCCTGCTGAGAATCTTATCATAGCATACTACACTAAAGCCTTGCATCAAAGTATATCCATTTGGGTAAAACGATCTAAGAAAGCCACGTTGTTAGAGGCCTTCGAAGAGGCCATCCAGATTGAAAAAGACATCCTTAGTTTAAAGGACACTACTAGCAACGAAACAGAAACTAGTTCATCTTCCAAAAATAAGATCGGGATCCTCCCTAGACCTGCTCAAAATAAAACACAACCTGAAAGCTCGGATTTAGAAAACCTAAATAAAGTCATTCAAAAACTGTCAAATCAAGTTATAGATTTGAAACAGACGGCCGAAGAAGCTTCTTCGAGCAAAGGGCCCTACAAACCCCCATTCAGGAAGCCTTTTCCCACCAACCGACCTAATCCAAATACCGAGGGCCTAAATCTAGAAAGTCTGCAAGTCGCCCTTCAAACAATTCTAGAAGCTCAGGATAACTTGATGCCTCCTGAGATTCCTGAGGAGGTTGTTGAACAACAGACAGTTGAAGAAGAGCAATCTTCTCCGAACATTTTTGGACACTTCTCGGACAACATTTTTCAAGCTAACTTCGAGACAGTTCATCCCTACAATACTAGGAGCAAGAGAACAAACAAACCTTCTTCCGAAAACACTACGAATTTGCCCCCAAAGCAATCTAAGCCATCTGAGACTAAACAGAGTCATGTAAACCCCAACTTAGATTATGATTTAGTTGAATATCTAAAAAAGTTAAGGGCTAACATTTCTGTTTATGAATTATTAAAATTTCCATTTCTGCTACAAAAAATGTTACAGAATATCGCAGAGAATAGAAAAAATGGTAATTCAAGCAGCAACAAGGTTGTTCAGAACAAAGTTCCTCAGAAGACTTCCGCTAAGAATAATCCCGATCCTCGCGATAAAGGAAGCCTTCCTGTAAATAATGTAACAAATGTAGATAAATTAGCTTTAGAAACTGTAAGTAAAAAGCCACAAGCTTCCACACTTAGTACTCACAGAAGTGTACCTCCATTTTTGTTAACTTTCAAAATCTTTAATAGAAACGTGCACAATTTTATGGTAGACTCAGGAGCGTCATCCAATGTGATGCCATGGTCTGTATGTCAGAAGATTAATGCTGAGGTCGAACCATCCACTTTAAAAATCATCCAACTTGATCAAACTAGTGTTAAGGTCATAGGCGAATTAAGGAATGTGCTTATAAGATTATCGTCTAACCCCAAAGTTCATCAAGTGATTGATATTATTGTTGTGGATATTATAGAAGTGTATGGTCTATTTTTAAGCAGAGACTGGTCAGAGCAACTACATGGCTACTTCACGATGGATTGGTCTCACCTATGGCTTCCCGAGAACGACAAGCCCAACAAGATCAAGGTAAATCGTGAATGCTACCTTAAGCTCACAGTCACAGATTTGAATGATCCCAATGAACCATTTACACCTTCTGCTGATTCACCCAAAATACAAGGGATGGATACCTTTTTCGGCAATTTCATGGCCGAGACTTCATCTATCACCAACCTAGAACAACAGTCTGAGATTGTAGCATATGTGCAACTAGCAGCTTCTACACAATGGTCTCATGCACCCGATAAAAATGAAATTTGGTCTCTTTATTTTGACGGGTCAAAGTCCAAAGAAGGAGCAGGTGCAGGCTGCGTTATTATTGATCCAGCAGGTAACAAAACCTTGATTGCATGTAGGCTAGAATTTGAATGTACTAATAACACAACAGAATATGAGGCTTTACTGCAGGGCCTCAGAAAATCTTTAGATATGAACATTCAAAATTTGACTGTCTTTGGCGATTCTGAAATAGTGGTTAGACAGGTAAGAGATTCTATCCACTGTCTGTCTTTGCATCTTAAAAGCTACCAATTCGAGGTATGGAATTTAATGAATAAGTTTTCTTCTTTCAATATAAATTATATTCCTAGATTGAATAATTTAGAAGCTGATCTATTAGCTAACGTAGCTTCCAAACTCTTTCCTGCAGAAGGCTTGTCCCCGAATGCATTCTCCGTCGAACTGTTGTTCAGGCCATTCGTTCCCGACAACATCATGATTTGGAGAGTCTTTGACGACGATCAGAAGATTATTAGCTTCCTGCATATGGAAGAAACTTTTCAAGGCATGGTGATCGACGAATGCACTCACGACGACAATTTGCGTGATTTCACGGTAATACCAGGTCTGAGAACCCCTGAATCTTCATCGGACATGGTAAATTCGATCCCTAAATCTGTAGTTGGATTAGAGAAATTTTATGATCTTCAAGATAAATTCAAAAAATCGGTCAACTGCAAAACCAATAGTTCCTCTTTATCATAAGAAAAAGTAAACTTGGGAACTAACGACAATCCACAGTGCATTAATTTAGGGGTGGGGTGTTCTGAACTAGAAAAATCCACATTTGTTAAATTGTTTAAGGAATTTAAAGATGTTTTTGTGTGGATGTATGATGACCTTAAAACTTTTGACCCTAATATCATACAACACGTCATTCCTATGAAACCCCAAACCTCGCCCTGTCAACAAAAATTAAGAAAAATGCACCCTAAGCTCTAACCAACCGTTAAAAAAAAATTGAATAAACTCCTAAATGCTAAGATAATTTTCCCAGTTAGGCACATGCAATGGGTTTCTAACCTTGTCCCTGTCCGGAAGAAAAGTGGGGAAATCCGACTATGCGTCGATTTTCGAAACCTTAATAGAGCGTCTGATAAAGACAACTACCCTGTCCCACCCATGGAACAGATCCTTCAATAGGTATCTGGTTCTGAAAGACTTTCCTTATTGGATGGTTTTTCAGGGTACAACCAATTCCTGATGTCTCCTCCAAACCAACTTAAAACTACCTTCCGCACTCCATGGGGCACCTATGCTTACAGGAAAATGCCCTTTGGATTGATTAATGCCGGTGCCACTTTCCAGAGAGTGATGGACATCGCTTTCTGAGGCTTAATCAATTAATTAGTCGTAGTTTACTTAGATGATGTTACTGTATTTTCCAAAAACAAAACCGATCATCTAGCTCATTTAAGAGCCGTTCTATAGCGATGTCGTAAGTACGACATTTCCCTGAATCCTAAAAAATCTATCTTCGTAGTAGAACAAGGTAAACTCCTAGGATTCATTGTGTAAAGAAAAGGGATGATTATCGACCCTGAAAGGACTCAAGTCATCTCGAAACTTCCCCCTCCCTCATCCAGAAAATCTATGCAGTCTTTCTTAGGCCAGATAAACTTCGTCAGGAGATTCATTCCCAGTTTCTCCGAGATGGTGAGACCTTTACAAATTTTAATTAAGAAAGACGCACAATATCATTAGGGACCCATAGAAAATCAAGCTTTCAATTCAATAAAAAAGGCTATAATAGACGCTCCTTCTCTCATGAGCCCTGACTTTTCGCAAGACTTCACGCTCTACACATTCACTTCTGACCGCTCCTATGCTGCGGTCCTAACTCAAAAGAACGCTGAAAATAATGAAGTACCCATTGCCTTTATGAGCTCTGCTTTCAAAGGCGTGGAACTTAATTACCCAGCAGTAGATCAGCAAGCCTACGATGTTTTTAAAGCAGTCAAGCACTTCCGATCTTATCTTTTGAAATCCAGGACCAAAGTTATCGTCCCTTACCTAGCCGTCAGGAATATGTTAGTGCAGAAAGAATTAGGCGAAAAGAGGGCGAACTGGATTACCTCCTTGCAGGAGTATGACATAGAAATCACCCTAGCTCAAATAGTGCGAGGCCAAGGGTTATGCAAGTTAGTTGTTGATTCAGCAGCAAGACAACAAGAAGAAAACGATATGTCAACCCTAGGACAACACAATCAAAATGTAATCTGCTGTGCACAAAACACTGCCAGTCCATGGTATGACGATATTAAATTATGTCTTGAACATGGTTCATCCCCCCGTCACTTGGATCCCACTAAAAAAAGAGCGTTAAGATTAAAATCTGCCTCCTTTCATTTGATTAATGGTATTCTGTTTCGTCAAAGTTTTGATGGAGTACTAATGCGTTGTCTTGAGAAAAACGAAGCAGAAAAAGTCTTACTAGAATTGCACGCAGGAGAAGCTGGTGGGAATTTTGGTGGTGACACCAGTGCCCATAAAGTTTTGAGAGCCGGTTACTACTGGCCCACACTTTTTAGAGACGCCCATGCCTTGTGCCGCAAGTGTACTATTTGTCAAAAAGCATCAGGGCGGTTACAAAAACCAACCTTTCCTTTGCAGCCTGTTTCAGTAGACTCCCCTTTTCAGCAGTGGGGCCTTGATATTATAGGTCCAATCAATCTGCCATCCTCAAAGAAACATAATTTTATCATAATAGCCACAGATTACTTCACCAGGTGGTCTGAAGCTGCCGCATTAAGAACTGTGAATACCAATCAGGTAATTGCCTTTTTAAATTTGAATATTATTACTCGTTTTGGTATCCCTGATTGTTTAGTATTCGATAACACTTCTTATTTTCCGTCTCTTGAGATGAGTGAGTTCTCTCTAGAAAAAGGAATTAAATTAAAGTATTATGCCAGCTACTATCCTCAGGGCAATGGATTGGCATAATCAACAAATAAGAATCTGATTAAAATCATCAAGAGAACGGTATCTGAGAATCAAAAAAACTGGCATAATGCACTGTTAAACGCAATCTGGGCTGATAGGGTAACACCAAAGACTGCTTTAGGTAACTCTCCCTTCTTTCTCGTCTATGGCGGAGAAGCAATTCTGCCACCACACATTCTTCTTCCCTCACTACAAATATCACAGAAAATACAAGAAGAAGACTGTTCCCCTTTGGAAAACCGAATTAACGCTTTAATGAAACTAGAAGAGGTAAGAGCCCAAGCTAAACGTAAATTAGATCAGCATCAACTAGTGGTCAAAAGTTGGTTTGATGCCAACTCTGCCTCTGATAGGAACTTCGAAGTAGGCGATCTTGTCTGAAAATGGGACAAACCGCATGAGGGAAAGGGAGAGCACACAAAATTTTAGAACTTATGGCTTGGACCATTTTTAATTGCTGAGAAATTGGGTCCCAGCTCTTTCCGATTACAGAATCTAGAGGGACAACCAGACACCTATCCGGTGAATGGCCAAGATCTGAAAAGATATTTCGCTTGATGACAACCCTTTGTATACTATGTAAATATTTTTCTTTAGTTTTCTTTTCTTTTACTATTTTGGTTTTGATTTTTACCTTGCGCTTATCAGTTTTTGTTTTGGAAATACACATACCTGTAATTTGAACTGTCGAGGCTATGGATAAAAAATGACTGCTGAAAAATTGTCTAAACATCAATTATATACTTCTGAAATTTACATCTGTGTTGAACAAGGACTGTTGTTTGAAAGAAGTTAACTGATTTCGATCTGTGAGTAAAGCCTGTCACAATCATCCATTATCTTTTTACACTGTCCCTGTTCCTTAAGGGAATAACTCAGAAGATGTATCCCTGCCTTAGAAGGTTGGTTTTGTAAACAAACCATCTATGGATCTTAATGAAGGACAGTTCTAAAAAATTCTGTTGAGGTCTGTAAAAATATGTTTAAAATATCATAATTTTCAGCGTCACCCCGCTCAATTATATATCTTTAAAAAATTAAATCATAAAAGAGCTATGGGAAGTGCTTGTAAACCTGCTGGGATGCTGAACAGGTCTACTAGCAGTGGGTAAATGCATGCATGACGCCAAGACAACTTCGTTGGGGTACTGAACAGGCTTGCTGGCAGCGAAGCAATGTTGGGTATATGAAAATTCGTAAATATGAAATCTCTTGACCTTAAAATGTCCTTTATCCTGATCTGGAACTTCTTGGCAAGATACGGATATCAGAGTGAGTTAAATGGAAACCCTGTCGAGGCTATGGATGCCTGCTGGCAGCAGTGGCTCTGTCAACAGTATTGGGGATTTTATGTTTAATATCATGGCTCGCTTGTCTTAAGACTGTTATTAGTTTTCATCCTTTAAGCACTGCTGGAATATTTGATTAATGATGATGTTTAAACAATTTTCTGGTTGTTGTTTTTGGAGTTAGAATTTTTCTCATTATCTGAATTTGTTCTTTTGGCAGAGATAACTGCTTCTACCAGTGTGTCACCATTGTTGGCAGCCATTTCAAATTTTTATCCTATCTTTATAAACTTCCTACACAAGTGTTTTGGAACCCTTGATTATCATTGCAATATTTTGAATAAAACAACACTATTATCTTGCGCATTTGTACACCTGCCTTTGTTCTCGTTTTCACGACTACAAGTGTTAAAAATTTGATTTTGAAGTCACGTCAATGGCATTAAAATTGTCACTGGATTATTATGGTTACTCTTGTCTATGTGTTCATTGCATTTCCAATTCATTTATGTTCACACAGTTGGCAAGACACCAAAACCATTACTCATTTGGCATTTTTTTGTTGTTGTTAATATGACTTCATTTCTATAAGATTGTGATGGTATTCTAATGATTGTGTTTGAGTCCTTGATATAATGGTGGTTCGATGTTCTATTATTTTGATCGAATTCAATGGTTTTATAAAAACGCATTAACATTATGATCAGACCCATGGTGCAATATTTTAATACAATGCGTAAGTTTTATGGTCAAATCCGTGGTGCTATATTCGAAATATTGCTTTGTTTTAAACCATGCAAACACTATTGTTGTGCAAATATTTGAATCGACTTATCATGGTTTACCGTAGTTGTTTGATTGGCATTGTTTTTTTTTAACACACACCAATAGTGAATCACCATAGCGCCGTCAATTGTACATTCGATATCAATGTTCTGCATGGACTGTTTCATTCCACCACCCTCACACACTTAGTCATTAATGCCTGCCTTCTATCTTGGGTCACCTCTATTGGTTTTGGGGAAACCCCTGAGCTTTTGTTTCTGTGTATACCCTGTCCAAACCCTTACCCCTTTACCTAGCTCACTGCGTGCTCTCTCCTATGGCACCTGTGGTGCGCATAGAACCTAATGGCAACCAAACACTCCTACTATTCGACAATGCTCGCGAGGATTTGGAAAATGGTGGCTGGTTAGGTTTTATCCAGAGATTTGAGGGTTTCAACCTTTCGGTAGCCCAACAGTTCGCCCTCACGTTTGATGGATGCAGGGCTAAGGTCGGAGATATACAGCTTGAGCTAAATGAGGAATTCCTCAGCTCGGCCACAGGCTTACCAGCTAAAGGGAAGAGGTGGTTTAAGAAATCCAAAGTGGACGAGGTGTCGTGGACGCTCCTATTCACATCAAGGAAGATTGTTAGTTGTGATAGAGGTATGCCTATCACTGCCCTCAAACCCAGGTGGCATGATCTATTGGCAATTGTTAAGAAGTTTGTGACTTGCGAAGGTCGTTATGGTTTGGTATTTCTGTATCATCTTCGGTTATTGATGAATTTTATAGACTACTCTCTGAACATGCCACACTATCTCCTACGCAGTCTTTACAAAATGTCAAAATGATTTAAGCTTGAAAAGGTTGATAGCAGCCTTTTCCATCACTGCTTGATCAAAGTCATTATCGTTCACCATTTAAAGCTTAGTGGTGACTGTTGGTAAGCCTTCCTATTAAGGAATGGCTTTGCCACTACCGAGTGTGTCCAAATGGACAAGGGTGTGGTTGCCAAAACCTTGGTTGGGCTAGCTGTGCCATCTCTTACCCTTCTACCCCCTGTCAAACCCTCGAATTGCCCCAACCTTGACCTACCTGATACCATGGTCAACCCATGTGCTAAAGACAAAACTAAGGCCATCAAGAGGCCTGTAAGGAAGAAAGGAAAAGGTGATACTGGTGTCAACAGTAAGGGAAAGAAAATGCACGATGGATATCAAGATATGCTCGGAATAAGCCCATACAGAACACTGACCGGAAGCCTATCGTCTTGAGCGAGGATTCAGACTTTGAGATTGAACGTTTCCTAGCCGATGAATACCCTTACTCTCATGGCCTATGCTCTATGGAACCCTATGACTATGTTTCCAACTTACCTCCGTGCCTCAAGAATGACCCTAAATTCCCAGGAATTAAGCTTCACAGTGACACCCCTAGTAACTTGAAAGAACCCTTGCCTGTAATGCCAAGGCCCGAACAATCACCGTGTACTCAATGCAATTCCTGGCTTGAACGTTACTACACGGATGTTCCCTTGTTGCAATCTAATATTAAATCATTAGAGGGACGAGTTACTATCTTGTCAAAGGAGAACAACCGGCTACAAGCCAAGGAGAAAAAGAAAAAGACCACCGGTTCAATTGTCTTCAGAAATGTTGAGGCAGCAACGACCTTTGTCAATTCAAAGTTATCCTGATCAAATCATTTTCCTACTACCCAGGTATGTATTTTAACATCGATTTTGTTTTATGAGTTGGTTTGAATTAGTATGACCGATTGGATTTGCTTTCAATTAGTCCTGTTTGTTTGTTTAGATTCAAAACGATTATGTTATTTTCGGATTACTAAAAATGATTTCGTTATGAATCATGTACAGAAGATTTGTTTGCTAAAATCGAACACAGCTATGTTTTGATTGATACGATTTTATTGCTTTCATATTAGTATAAACGATTGAATTGTTTCCGAGTTAGTTTGATTTGATTCTGTTTGGTTTGTTTTTGAAACGATTCTGTACGTTTGAATTAGCATAGTAGTTTGTATATGCGTTGGATTCAAAGTTTGGTTTGATATAGTTTTGTTAGTTTTGAATTAAAAAGCAATTCTGTTAGTTTTGTTACGATTCAACAACGATTTTGTTAAGTTCTGAATTGACATAAACTATGGCGCTTGTGTTGAGTAAAAGATTTGTTTGATAGATTATAGTTTGTGTCGATGGAGATTGACTTAAAAATGATTTCGTTGGTTTTGAATTATCAAAACGATTATGTCTGCTCCGAATTGGTAATAAAAAGTGTTTAACAGATTGCATATATCCATGTTACCATTCGGTTAATTAAACACGATTTCTGTCTGTTTCAAATTGGCATAAATATTTGGTTACTTCTGGCATGAACGATTTGCTTTGTTTTGAATTAATAATTAAAGATTTGTTTAATAGGTAGAATATATTTCTGTTATCATTTGGATTGATTTAAAACAATTATGTTTGCAAATAAGACCAGCTACAGAATCGTGAGATTCTGTAGCTAGTCTTAAAATTTAGATTTTTGTTGATTTTACCAATAAAACATTATCTAAACTTGTTTATTCTTGTCCACCTACAGGTACCTACGAATTTCAATGGAAAATTGGACATGCTGTAGCAGTTTAGAACTTGCTTTTTGTGATATAGTTTTGTTTTAAGTTGTTAGTCATAGGCAGAAATAGAGACTTGGGAGATTGTTCCCAGATTTTTTGTAAACTATTTTTGATAATTCCCACAGGGATGTTTTACCCTGTGGCCTTTATATACTCATTTATTTTTTGTAAGGAACCCATCACAGTTGGGAGAAGAAAGACTTTGGACTTATGAGGATACAAACTAGGATGAAAGTGGATGTCTTGTAACAACTTTAGCTTTCAATATATCAAACTTTTATTGCAGGTTTTCTTCATGTCGATTTTCAATCAATTATCGACTACTTTAGCTATCATAATTCGTTGCACGTTGATGTGATTTGGTTTATATGTTGTCCATATCTGATATCTCTTATTTTAAAGTACAACAATTACTTTGTTTCAATTTAATGAATTAAAGGTTTATCTTCTTCGATAAATGAATCATTTTTGTACAGATCTTCGCATACGGGTTTATCTAAATTTGATGATTTGTAAATTTTAAGATTGTTGTCATTTTATGTCTTGTTTGTCCTATCATTCATATTCAAAGAGCATTGTTGCTTCCTATTTACAAGAAGCTCGTGGAAAATCTGGTGCGGGTTTCCTCCTATCGAACAGCGGAATCATATACTTTGCATAGGGCAAATAGGAAGCGTTACTTCAGGTTAGTTCTTTATTTGCAATTTAGTAGTTAATAAATTCGAGAATTCTCAGTAATTTAGTTAGATATATAGTTCAGATTTATAGTTTGGATTATTATTTTAATTGCTCTTCTTAGACAATTTTCATTTTATTTCTTTCTCATAAAATTATAAAAATAAAAAAAACAATAGTCTTGCGGTCATAGGACAATTTACAAATGATTTTTGCAGGTTTTCATTCAAAATCTATAATCTGTAAATATTGTACATTTGTGATTAAGATTTAATTGTGTTGATAGTTGAACATTTAAATAGGTAGGATTTTTGTTCTATGATATTAGCAAGTAAACTGTATATATTCTTTAGAATTGTATATAGTTTTGCAGCATTTGCTTTTCTCACTTAGATTAGTTTTACTTAGTTTAGTTTTTCTTTCGTTTTCCTAGGACTTAGATCGGCCAACGGAGCCGCTAAATCCATCTGGGTGGATCATCCCAAATGGCTTGGGTTATTTAGACAACCCCGGACCAGATCCACTCCTCCAGTTGACGAGCGTTCAATTTTTCCCGTCAACAGAACCTTGGTCTTATTTGAACTCTTTTCATGCCTCCTCAAATATTTGCCTTTCTTTCTTTGCATCAAAAGTTTGGGTCTTCTCTATAGATTTTTGGACTCCTGAGTCTTCTGTAGTCTTTCCTTGCTTAGTCTATCTTCTCCTGTGAGAGCGCCTCCTCTAGCAATAAAACCGACTCTAGGGTCTTATCTGAGAGGTTCAGCATATATTAGTTTCACTTGCAGGTTCTATTGAGGTCCCCGTTTCTCTTGAAGTTTAGCCATAGATGTTGGACATTCCTCGATGACATGCTCGAAAGAGTTGTAGTAGTTGCAAGTGGTACAAGGGTTATGACAGTCCCTTGCCAAATGTCTTGGTTGTGCGTAGTTGTAACAAATGATCTGTCCTCAGCGTCTGCCCATACCTCCTCCTTGTCCTCATTCTCTGAATCCACCACGAGGATTGAATTTTGCTCTCCCAGGGGAGTTATACTGTGTAGTGTTTCCTTCTTGCTATACTTTGCCTTAAATCTTGTATGTGTCTCTTGACTTTTAGTTCATGAGGTCATAATCCCTATAATCCTTATCATCGTTCCCTGTGGACTTACATAACGTGCAATACAAATTTGTGGGTGTTTGAACACTTTTTTTCATGTAATAGCACTCACTAGGGCAATGTCTATTTCTGCATACCTCACACCAGGGTAGGGTGACTTGATTCAAAGGGCTCGGAGCTCCAGAGGCCAAGTATTCATGAAATAGGGGACAATGTTCCTTTTCATGACCTTCTGATCTGCATCTGACACACCATATGTATTCTCTTTTATCTTTTCCCTTGTCTTTCTTCATATCTTCGACCTGCAGAGACAAACTAGTTAGCTGACTCAAGATTTGACTCATACCTGAGTTGGATTCTCCCATAGGGGTTGATTCTAACTTCATGGTTATCTCTAACGCCTCATATTGTGAAGCAATATTTTGTTGCATTAGAGGAACTATGATGTGTGGTAAGAGGGCAACAATAAACCATTATTTGTTCTACTCATCTGGGATCTAAAAGGTCAATCAACCTGTTAAGGCATTGAATCTTTGATCAAATTCCGAAACAGGTTCCACTACCTTCTGCTTGATCTCTTTCAGCTCTGTAATACATTGTGACTCTGACTTGGTTTTCTTGAACTCTGCAATCAATGCATTCTTGATCTCATTCAGCGGCTTAGGCTGTGCAAGTCCTTGGAAAAGCTTCATGTACCAACTTAGTGCGCAATCCCTGAGGGTAGTACTAAACTGAGTTCTTTTAACAGCTTTGTCAGTGGAATTATTAATATTCCATACAGCTTCACATAGGAACCAATGTTGATCAAGGTCATCAGATCCATCTCCCCTAAAAGTAGGGAGCTTCATCTCATCTTCCATAGATCTTCCTAGGGTTCCTGACTGAGTATGTGGTGGACTACTAGTGACATTGCTCTGAACGCTCTGGTGGCTTGGATTACTCTGATTACTTGGTGCTATTGAAACAACAGGAGGGATAATAGTACTTAACTTAGCAGTGTGCGTAGTTCCTGAAGTTTCTGGCTCTTCCCGGCGAGGTTCTTCATCTTTCCCTTCCTCTGTCCTAACAGGTTCTGAATGCTCTTCGTCCATCAGATCTGCCTCTTCCCCACTGTAGAAACCCTCATCCCCGTAGTTCTTCTTAAACAGGTTTGCAAGATGAACTTCTCTGAATGCTCTCCCACTGTGCATATGTCCAGCCTCTATGTCACTGTCGTTGTCTGAATTCTTGAACATTAGATTTTTCCCGATCCGACCAATATACTGTATCTTCAAGATGTTCTTCTCATGCAATACCATCTTGATCCTCATATTCAGAAAATGTAAAGCATTTCCTCTGGGTCCCTTGAAGAATTATCTCTCGTCTTGGCTATATGACTCTACTTTGTTAACAACAAACTCGGTGATATACCCTCCAATGGTACTATCAAACCAATGTTCTCTTGACATGGTGTTATCAACTCTCTTGACCTTCTTGATCATAGCCAATGTCCAAACCACAGGAGGTCTAGATCTGATCTCAAACTGGGTATCTACTAACCTATCTAACCACTCATATAGCTCCTGATGGATTCCTCCAAGGAAAATATCGTGTGTATCAGTAAATATATATCTCTCCAACCAATCCTCTATACTAAGATTAGGGTTCTTGTTCTTGGCTTCAACAAAGTCCTTTCCTTGATCCTCTATCCACTTTTGAATTTCTATCTTTGATGGAAACCACCTTGACATTCCGTCAAGAAGATTCTTTTCCCGACAATGGAACCATTTGTTGGAATAGGGTCAGACCCAGGGTTCAGCTCCAAGAGCGCACTAACAAACCCTAACTACTAGCCCTTTTGGAAACACTTGTGAAGAAGATGCAGTCTCACCTGAAGTAGCTATGGGGGGGGGGGTTGCAGGACAGAGATGTCTACAACCAAGGGGATATCAAGTGGATCCAATACAAATTCAACACAACAATCATATATAACTTATCATCTTAGCTCTACTCCACACAACTATCTATCAGATCTAATACATAAGTGCAATAGGAATATATCAATGACTAAGAACAGAACACCAATCACATATACGACACAATATATACGTGGTTCACCCTCTCTCTAGGGCTACATCCACAAAATTGTTCTTTATAATATCTTAATGATGAAGCATACAGTTCTTGTCTACGCTCTCAGCTAACAAATCTTCTCTCTTCTCCTCGCTATCTGTCCCCTCCCTGTGCACTCAGCTGCAGGGTTGATCTTCGTACCTAGCTGAATATCTTTCAATACTGAAGGCTCTCATACTCAACACCTCTTTCTCACTCAATATTACTCACTGGATCACACAATAACAATCATAACACCAACAATAGTAACAACAACAACAACCCATCCCAGGTCCTTTAGACCTCTATTTATACATTACAATCACTCACCGACATCCTTAGGTTGAAACCTAGGTGTCATGAAACCTAGATACCAAAACCCTAGGTGTCTAAAACCCTAGGTCAACTTGACCTGCGTTTTCAGGGCTTCGCTAGCCTCTCTTTCCTTCCTCCTCATGTATTGTTCCAAAGCATCCAACGGTGGATTTTTCCTCTTGTTGAGCTATCTACGATCCTTATTTCTTGTTGATCTATCATCCTCAATCTCCTCATCCAATGAATTTCTTTCTCTTACTTTGCTGCATCTTTTCTTCTCTTCTGCTCACTTCGACCCAGTAACAGTCACTGTGTCTTCCGCGTAGTTCACATTTTTTCTTTTCTTCCTTGCTCTTCGCTAACTTTCATAACCAAGGGCCAACAGGCCCCCAACACTCACCTATGACTCATCCCAAGATTCTTCATATTTGACCTTTCTATTTTACTTCGACTTCAGACTATGTGGTGCAGCCTTTGCTTTATGTTCTATGCCTCCTCTCCTCCCTTGTGCAGACTGTCTTTTCTGTGTCTGGTACCCAGTTTCAACTACACCTAGTACCTAGAACCTTTTCCTCATGCTTTTACTAAGATCTGCGAGGCAACTGGTTGTCATAATACAACTTCAGCTGGCTCCCATTCACTAATCCTTCCTTCCATTCTCCCTTAAAAGTATTCAACTATGAAACTCCTCCTTGTGTAACATAAGTGACCTCATATGGCTCGAGCCAATGCATTCTAAATTTTCTAGGATGTTTGATGAACTTAGAGTCATATACCAATACCAGATCACCTTTGTTAAATGCCTTCTTCTTAATGTTTATGTCATGGTATGCCTTCTCTCTTTCTTTCTGTACATGCTGATGAAATCCTGCAACAAATATTTCTTCCTCCAGTTCGACGAACTATGCAAGCCTCTCTCAAATAGCACCAGTGTCAATCATATCTGTAAAGGCAACAATTCTTAAGATTGGTACCAAATATTCCATTGGGACAACAAATTCGAGACCATACACCAACTTAAAAGGGGTTTGCATTGTTATCGTCTTACAAGTGGTTCTATAGGCCCACAGTACTGCTGGTACTCTTAAATCCCAGTCATCCTTGTTGACACTACAAATGTTCATCAACATTGTCTCCAAGATCTTGTTGAATGCTTCCACTATCCCATTTGCTTGTGGATGGTAAGGCGTGCTCTTTTGATGGTGAATGGCAAATTCCTCAGTCATGGCTTCAACTGTTTTATTTATGAAGTGTGTGCCTTGATCACTCATAAGGATCTTTGGGCATCCAAACCTGGTTATGATGTCATGAAATATGAAGAGTGCAATTGTAGTTTCACTACAGTCCTTAACTTCTCTTGCTTCGGCCCATCTGGTCAAGTACTATGTCACAGTAATGATATACCTTGCTCTTGTCTGCTTTCCAAGTGGTTTTATAGGTCCCACGAAGTCAATGGCACATTTCTCAAATTCTTGTAGGGTTAGTTGTGGTGCTAAGGGCATTTCATCTCTTCTGGATGGGTTCCCAACTCTTTGGCATACGTCGCAGGCTCTGTAATAGTCTTTAGCATCTCTATGTAAGGTAGGCCACCAAAGGCCAGCTATAAGAACCTTCTATGCAGTTGCTTTCCCTGCATAGTGTCCTCCTTGTAAGTTTTAAACCTGTGAAGTAAAGCAATGCATATAGATTCTTAAGCAATACAGAAATTAATCAATGGCTCATACACAGAGTACACAGAGATTTTATACTGGAAACCCTCAACCGGGAAAACCTTTCTTATTTTCATTATCTCGAATTTCACCATTCTCCATACAATATATACAATGTTTTTAGGTATTCCATAGATACCAAAACCTTAATCCCTTAATCCGCGATTAATTTACAAATCCGCTAAAAATAGCAAAAACCGCCCCCAAAAAAAAAAATTGGGGCGCTGCCCCGAACGCTGTGCGTAACCAGGGGGGCATACCTGCCCCCCCCTGGGACCCACACACACACACATGAAAAGAATATAACACATACCCAACATTATCCCACTTGTTGTTTTCTTTGCATCCAAGCGTCCAGGGGATTATATAGTCAACAATCCAGGGCAACAATGCCCATTGTTACTCTACACCAGGAGAAATTTTCTGTGCTCACAGACTTTGTCAATGAATATGAAACATTCTTCAAAGTGTCAACCTTTTCTAGCAACACCTTCTTTTCCTCAATCATGTCTCTCACAAAGCGATACTGAACATCAATATGCTTTGTCTTCGAATGGTAAGCTGGGTTCTTTGCCAGGAATATTGCACTCTGACTGTCACGGTCTAATCTCACTGCTTTTTGTACCAACCCAATACCTGAACACAATCTTTGTAACCATATTGCTTCCTTTCTTGCATGAGTGGCTGGCATGTATTCAGCTTCTGTAGTTGAGAGTGCCACTACAGCCTGTCTTTTTCTCATCCAACCGATTGCTCCTCCAAATAGGTTAAACACATACCCACTTGTAGATCTTCTGCGATCCAAATCTCCAGCCCAGTCTGCATCAAAAAATCCATGTATGTCCACCACTCTGTCCAATCCCGGTCTTCCTTGGTAGCACAATCCATAACTGGTGGTGCCACGAAGATACTTGAAGACCCTCTTTACTGCTGTCCAATGCTCCTTCCCTAGTTTTGACATATACCTGCTCAAAACTCCCACTGCATGTGCAATGTCCGGTCTAGTACAAACCATTGCATATGACATGTGCAATGTTTGGTCTAGTATATGGAACATGGGACATGTCCTCTTCTTCTTCCTGTGTCTTGGGACACTGATTTGCATATAACTTTACACCTATAGGAATAGGAACCTTGACCGGTTTACTTCCATGCATATTAAACCTCTACAATATCGTTTCAACATATTTTCTTTGATTCAACCAGAGTTTCATGTTTGTGCGGTCTCTTTTAATCTCCATTCCCAGAATGAAGCTAGCAGCACCGAGATCCTTCATGTCAAATTTGGAGGATAACTGCGATTTCACCTCCTTGATAACATCCATGTTATTTCCTACCAACAACATGTCATCAACATACAACACTACATATACACAGTGATCAGCCCTGCTTCTTACAAATCCCAATCCAAGGATGTATGTGTCAAACTTTTGGTACCACATCCTGGTTGATTGCTTCAGACCGTATAGTGACTTCTTTAGCTTACAGACTAGCTCTTTCTTTCCCTTCACTACAAAGCCTTCTGGCTGCTTCATGTAGGTTTCTTCTTCCAGATCCCCATGTAGGAATGTTGTCTTCACATCCATTTCTTCCACTTCAGGATCAAAAGCAGCAGCAATAGATAAAATAAATCTAATAGAAGTTAACTTAGCAACAGGAGAAAAAATCTCACCAAAGTCAATTCCCTCTACCTGGGAATAACCTTTTGCTACTAACCGAGCTTTGTATTTCTCCACTTT
>ML802924.1:208424-226567 GCA_009831015.1 Picea engelmannii
TCAGATAGAAGGACTGGATTTTGATGAAACATTTGCACCCGTAGCAAGATTAGAAGCTATCAGAATGTTTCTTGCCTATGCTTTTCATAAAAGGTTTAAAGTCTATCAAATGGATGTCAAGTCAGCCTTTCTCAATGGAGATTTAAGTGAAGAAGTCTATATGGAACAACCAAAGGGTTTCGAATTGCCTGATAACCCTGACTTAGTATACAAGTTGAAGAAAGCTTTATATGTTTTAAAACAAGCCCCTCGAGCCTAGTATCATAGACTGGATACATATCTCAAAAATAGAGGGTTTAAGAGAGGAACAATCGACAACAATCTGTATATTAAGACAGAGGATAATGATTTACTCATCGTACTGGTCTATGTAGATGACATCATCTTTGGATGTAATAAGGATTCACTGGTACAATGGTTTGCTTCTGCCATGGAGTCTAAATTTGAAATGTCTATGATAGGAGAACTGTCATTTTTCCTTGGTCTGCAAATTACTCAGAGGCCTGAAGGGATGTTCATTTCTCAAGAAAAATACCTAAGAGAAATACTGAAAAGGTTTCAAATGGAAGATTCTAAACCTGTGGGTACACCTATGGTAACTGGATGTAAACTAAGAAAGTATGATGATTCACCTGATGTTGATCAAAGCTCATATCGATCAATGATAGGAAGCTTGTTGTACATCACAACATCTCACCCAGACATAATGCATGCTGTAGGAATGGTAGGAAGATATCAGGCTGCACCTAAACAGATTCATTTGCAAGATGTCAAAAGGATATTCAGGTATTTGAAAGAGACAATGACTTATGGTCTGTGGTATCCCAGAAATCAAAGTCTTCAGTTGACTGCTTATTCAGATGCAGATTGGGCAAACTGTGTTTATGAGAGAAAAAGCACCAGTGGAGGAGCATTCTTCTTGGGTGACTCCTTAGTAGCATGGCTTAGTAAAAAGCAAGGTTCCATTTCTTTATCAACCACAGAGGTAGAGTACATTGCTGCTGCTACCTGTTGCACTCAGGTATTATGGATGATTCAGACACTTGCAGACTTAGAGGTAAATTACACTGCACAGATCCCAATTCATTGTGATAACACTAGTGCCATCAGTGTGTCTAAAAATCCTGTCTTCCACTCCAAGAAAAAACATATTCCCATAAAATATCATTTTCTGAGAGAACAAGTCACCAATCAGATTGTTCAGGTTCATTACATTCCCACTACAGAACAAATTGCAGACATCTTTACTAAGACCCTAGCCAAGACACCATTTGAATATCTCAGACAGAAGCTGGTTGTCATTTCGTTTCACACCTAAAAGAATCCATCTTGTTAGGGGGATATTTGTATTGTTTGAATATTTAATGCCTCATAAAATTACTGGAATAGCTCAGGGGGAGCATGTCTCTTCTTTGACATTGATGTCAAAGGGGGAGAAAAGAATTCGGGTGCCTTAGTTGCCATCAATGACAAAGGAGGATATTGTTGGAAAATGTTTAACAGGCAGCATATGCTTGTCATTGATGGCAAGTACAACAGTGATGATGGCTTGAGTACAGCAGCGATGATCAACGGGAAAATAGAAGATAAGTCTAGGAAGATTGAATGATCGAAGGCAACGCAATATTGACAAAATGATCGAAGGCCCGAGAAGCACTTATGATCATTGGATCTCATTCAAAATTCCCAAATGAACGAGGGCCGTTAGATCAAAATATAGACAAGAAGAGAATTGAACAGGAGGACAGATATCAGACATTAGATCTGAGCGTAGAGTCCGACCACCATTGGATCGAGGAAAACCTGCACGATTTTTAAAGTGCAAGGAGTAGAGGGCTCACAAAATCCCGAAAGCAGGAGGACTGTCCATATCAGGGTGTTATGTGGACCACTGATCCGACTCCCTTTTAGATTTTCGTGGATCGAGAGTTGGAGGTGTCAAAGAAACAATGCAACAGGAATCCCGATATTGCGATATACGAAATCGCGATTCAATCTAAGCCGTCAGATTAAGGTTGAATCTGGACCGTTGATTCAAAGTCCATGTTGGAGTTTCGGGGATCGAGAGTTGAAGATGTCAAAGATTAAAAACCACAGGAATCCCAAAATTGCAATATGTGATATTGCGATTTAATCGCAACCGTCAGATCAAGACAAGATCTGGACCGTCGATCTGACTCACGTCAGCAAGGAACACGTGGTACAACCAGGTAATGACAAGTGTCAAACTGATTCAACATCTCAAGCACATGTAAGTCACGAATCAGGGTGACACGTGGTAGGTATTCGACACATGTGACGTCAGCAGGTTTACACTCTTTCGGAGTTTCGTGAATCGGGACTTTGAAGTGACAAAAACACTAGACATCAAGGATGTCGAAATCGTGATTTAATCGCAGCCGTTGAATAGAGATCAGATCTGGACCATTGATCTAACTCCATATCGGAGTTTCGCGAATCGCGACATGGAGAGGTAAAGAACCCAATGCAACAAGAATGCCGAAATCATGAAATTGCAATTCAGTCGTAGCCATTGAATCAAGATCACATCTGGACCATTGAATCATAGGACATGTGGCAAGTGATCGAAATTTCGCTGACTTGGGGTCAACGGAGCATAGTGCTGAAAATCACGAAATGAGAAATCGTGAAAGCACTTCAAGCATAAGCACGTGGTCATAGCCATTGGTTACATCGATGGAAGATGGAGGTAGAAGATAGAGGTGCTAAGCTTGGCCACAGAAATGCCAAAATGAATGCAATATCTCATGAAGCCAATCCAACGATGCAGTTGAATGTGAACAAAGATCGGAGGGCTACTGTAGCACGATACAATGTAACTGCAAGAAACCACTGATGGTTTCTGCCAGAGGACTCGAAGACACTTCGGGATGACTAACAGAGGAGGTGAAGAGTCTCTGAGAGGGATGAAGATGTTCGTGGAGGCGATTGACAGTTAATGAGCATTGAGGCCTGTAACTGAAATAGAAAAGGTGAGCTCGACTGTCACAAAGAAGACAAAGAGTCTCAAACTGACAGAGAGGCTGAGGAATCTCAGTACAACATACAGTGATGTTGAACGCGTGGGAAAACTGCCAGAGAAGTTGAAGAGTTACCATGATGATCAGGCAGAGCACTCGATAGGTGGAAGATATCAGTGCAAAGTCAGCATACAGAGGGATTGCAAACATTGCATGCACAAGGTGCACAGAAGCTATAAATACACGGTACAGAGAAGAGATGGAGTTGTTGTTGCTGTTGGAATTTGTTGTGGTTGTTGTTGTTGAAGGTGATTCATGTGTGAAGAAGAAGGAGAGTGCAAAAACTGAATTGAACAGAAGAGAAACTGTGTAGTGAATGGACATGGTGCACAGAGCATAAAGAGAAGAAGAACAGACAACACAATTCATGTGTGCAGGAAGGCAGTGAGGCAGAAAGAGAAACGAAATGCAGCAGAACAGTGATGAGTCTGGTAAGCCATTGTTGAACATTATATCACTGTAATAAGTTTCAGTAGAAAAAATTTATATTATTCAGGGAGGTTGGGAGGTGCTAGGGAGGACTGGTGTCCTCAAAGGTTCAAGTGGGTGCTTGAACACAGGGAGTTGGTGCTTCCTTCTAGTTGGTGCTAGAGAAACCAAGGAGTTGGTGCTTCCTTCTAGTTGGTGCTAGAGAAACCATGGAGTTGGTGCTTCCTTCTAGTGGGTGCTAGAGAAAATAGAGAGTTGGTGCTCTCAACAAGTAGCATCTTGCAAAACTGAGGTTGTAACCTCATTATGAGTTGGTGCTCATATGTATGATAATGTAAAGAATGTAACTATTACTTATCATATAAAGAAAAAGAGGTTTTTACCCTGTATGGGTTTCCTCGGGAAATATTTGTCTCTGTGTTTCTCATATATGTGAATGATGTTGAAAGTGCCATTGTTTGTTTCCCTGCATTATTGTGATCATCATTCAGTGTTTTTGCAAAGAGTTTAAAAGTAGCATAATTGTTTTAAGCATGGTAGCAACTGATTCACCCCCCCCTCTCAGTTGTCCAACATTTTTGTCTTACAATATGTAATGCTTTATCTACTGAAGGATATTGGTTGTCAAATAAGAAGGTGGTTACAAATTTCTAATTCATACCTTCCCAATCTGCAGCGATGAGGCGAAGTTCCAGTTGTAGGTACCAGTTGATAGGGGTTGTGTCGAGTGTGTTAATGAAATTTTTCATCCACTGCTCTTGAGGAATGGTTCTCTAGGCTTCCTCACAACTTCTCACTTGGTCCTTTGGGTAGCTTCGACCTGTGTAGTGAACTTCGCAACCCTCTACTTGTGTTGAGAACTGCACGGTCATCAGGGTATGACATTGTACCCATTCTGTAATGTTGTTTTTATGTGTGCCCCACCATCTTCCTGGCGTTTCTTTCAAGGCCTCATCCATTGCCAAAAATATTTGTTGTGTTGGTACACTTGTTTCAAATTCCGATAAGAAGGTTTCTAAAGGATTCAGACCATCAAAGGTGGGCAAGTTACTTACTGTTGTGCCGATCCAATGAAATTCTTTGGTTAATCTAACACATCTCCTTGTAGACACTTCATACATTTCATTCTGCCAGTTCTCTAGTTCTTCTTTTGAATCTGATGTACATGTGTTGTCACTTCGCCAGCTTAGGTTTCCATAGGCCGTAGGATTAATTTAATCATGTTGTCTGGTTGTTAATTTGTATATGTTTTCCAGTTCATATACACGGTCTTCTTCTCTGATAGGTTCTATGTATCACTAACCTTCATCTGGATCTAAAGGTGCAATGACCCTAAGGCCATCTCTTTCAAACGTCATACGTCTTTTGTTTAAATCAACCATAGTGGAATTATTGAAAGCCCAATCAATTCCTAACAACACAAGGTAAGGGAAGTTGTCATCAACTATCTCAATTACCTCAAAATCTGCAAACGTTCTTACTCCATCGATGTCCATAGGGACATGTTCCAATCTGCCAAAGGGGCTTAATGCCTGTTGATTATCCATCCTAAGCCTAATAGGGGAATATATAAAGTTCATTTTTCCCATCAATGCCCAGGTTTGCTTCGTCATGACATTGACCTCCGACCCTAAGTCAAGGACAACATAGTCTATATCATATTCTCCTATCTGAGCATGCAAGTGTAGTTCCTTATTTGTCCTTCTCTTCTTGGATAGTTGATGTACTTCTTTATTCAGTAAAGGACCTATCCTTTCTATCTCATATTGTCTGATTAAATTTTGTAGCTCTTATACAATGCTCTCATCCTGAATCAACTTAATACAAGTATATAAAAATTCCATGAGCTTGCTTACCTCTTTTCCTTCTTTTGGTGAAGCAGAATGATCGAATGCCAAAGGAATTCCATATTCTCTTACTTCTGGCCATGTCTTTAATGAAGAGCCTTGGTATTCTTTGAACTCTTTTCTTGCCTCCTCAAATATTTGTCTTTCTTTCTTTGCATCAAAATTTTGGGTCTTCTCTGTAGCTTTTTGGACTCCTAAGTCTTCTATAGTATTTGCTTGGGTCAGTTTGTATTCTCCTGTGACAACGCCTCCTCTAGTAATAACAATGACTCTAGGGTCTTCTCCGCGAGGTTCAACATATATCAGTTTCACTTGCAGGTTCTGTTGAGGTCCCCATTTCTCTTGAAGTTTAGCCAGCAATGCTGGACATTCCTCGATGACATACTCGAAAGAGTTGCAGTAGCTACAAGTGGTACAAGGGTTTTGACAGTCCCTTGTTAAATGTCCTGGTTGTGTGTAGTTGTAACAAATGATATGTCCTTGGCCTCGACCCACACCTCCTCCTCATCTTCATCCTCTAAATCCACCACGAAGATTGAAGTTTCCTTTCCCATGGGAGTTATACTACGTAGTTGTTCCTTCTTGATGTACTTCGCCTTGAATCTTGTATATCACTCTTGAAATTTCTTGCATGAGGTCATAAGCCCTACAATGCCTATCATCGTGCCCTACAGACTTACAGAACATGAAATACAAATTTGTGGGCGTCTAAACATATTTTTGCATGTAATAGCACTCACCAAGATGATGTCTATTTCTGCATACCTTGCACCAAGGTAGGGTGACTTGCTTCAAAGGGCTTGGAGCTCCAGAGTCCAAGTATTCATGAAATAGGGGACAATGTTCCTTTTCATGGCCTTCTGATCTACATCTGACCCACCATATGTCTTCTCTTTTATCTTTTCCTTTGTATTTCTTCATATCTTCAACCTGTAGAGACAAACTAGTTAGATGACTCAATATTTGACTCATACCTGAGCTGGATTCTCCCATAGGGGTTGATTATAACTTCATGGTGATCTCCAGTGCCTCAACCTGCGAAGAAATGTTCTGTTGCATCAGAGGAACTCTGATGTGTGGTAATAGGGAAACAATAAACCATTCTTTTTTCTGCTCATCTGGGATTTGAAAATTCAATCGGCTTGTTAAGGTCTTGAATCTCTGATCGAATTACCAAACAGGTTTGGCTACCTTTTGCTTGATCTCTTTCATCTCTGTAATACATTATGACTCTGACTTGGGTTTCTTAAACTCTACAATCAACGCATTCTTGATCTCATTCAGTATCTTAGGCTGTGCAAGTCCTTGTACAAGCTTCATGTACCATCTCAGTGTGCGGTTCCTGAGGGTAGTACTAAACTGATTTCTTTTAACAACTTCGTCGGTGACATTCTTAATATTCAATATGGCTTCACATAGGAACCAGTTCTGATCACGGTCTTCAAATCCATCTCCCCTAAAAATAGGGAGCCTCATCCCATCTGCCATATATCTTCCTAGGGTTCCTGACTGAGTATGTGGTGGACTACTAGTGATAGTGCTAAGAATGCTTTGGTGGCTTGGATTAATCTGATTTATTAATGCTACTGAATCAACATGAGGGATAATAGTAGTTACTTCAACAGTCTGTGCAGTTCCTGAACTTTCTGGCTCTTCCCGATGAGGTTCTTCAACTTTCCCTTCCTATGTCCCAGTGTGTTCTGAATGCTCTTCTTCCATCAGATCTGCTTCTTCTCCACTGTAGAAACCCTCATCCCCGTAGTTCTTCTTAAACAGGTTCACAAGATGAACTTCCCTAAATGCTCTCCCACTGCATGTATGTCCAGCCTCTGTGTTGTTGTCGTTGTCTGAATTCTTGAGCATTAGCTTTTCTGGATCTGATCAATCTACTGTATCTTCAAGATGTTCTTCTCATGCAATAGCATCTTGATCCTTATCTTCAAAAAAAGTAAAAATTTTCCTATGGCTCCCTTGAAGAAATATCTCTCGGCTTGGCTATATGAATCTACTTTGTCAACAACAAACTTGATGATATACCCTCCAATGGTATTATAAAACCAGTGATCTACTGCTCTTGACACGGTGTTATCAACTCTCTTGACCTTCTTGATCAATGATGACGTCCAAACCACATGAGGTCTAGATCTGATCAAAAACTAGGTATCTGCTAACCTAACTAACCACTCATATAGCTCCTGATGGATTCCTCCAAAGAAAATCTTGTGTATATTAGTAAAGATATATCTCTCCAACCAATCCTCTGTACTAAGATTAGGGTTCTTGTTCTAGGCTTCAGCAAAGTCCTTTTCTTGATCCTATATCCACTTTTGAATTTATGTCTTTGATGGAAACCACCTTGACATCCCCTCAAGAAGATTCTTGTCCTAGCAATAGAACCATTTGTTGGCATAGGAGCAGAACCAAGGTTCAACTCCAAGAGCTCACCAACAAGCCCTAACTACTGGCCCTTTCGGCAACACCTGCGAAGCAGATGCAGTCTCACCCAAAGCAGCTATGGGGGGATTGCAGGACAAATATGTCTACAACCAAGGGGATATCAAGTGGATCCAATACAAATTCAACACAACAATCATATATCAGTTATCATCTTAGATCTACTCCACACAACTATCTATCAGATCTAATACAACAGTGCAATAGCAGTATATCAATGACTAAGAACATAACACCAATCACATATATGACACAAGATATACGTGGTTCACCCTCTCTCTAGGGCTACGTCCACAAAACTGTGCTCTATAATATCTTAATGATGAAGCATACAGTTCTTGTCTATGCTCTCAGCTAGCATATCTTCTCTCTTCTCCTCGCTATCTCTCCCCTCCCTATGCACCCAGCTGTAGGGTTGATCTTTGCACCCAGTTGAAGATCTTACAATACAGAAGGCTCTCGTACTCAACACTTCTTTCTCACTGGATCACACAACAACAATCATAACACCAACAATAGTAACAACAACAAAAACAACCCATCCCATTTCCTTTAGACCTCTATTTATACATTACAATCACTCACCGACATCCTTAGGTCGAAACCTAGGTGTCACAAACCCTAGATAACAAAACCCTAGGTGTCTAAAACCCTAGGTCAACTTGACCCTCATTTTCAGGGCTTCGCTAGCCTATCTTTCCTTCCTTCTCACGCAATGTTCCAAAGCATCCAATGGTGGATTTTTCCTCTTGTTGAGATTTCTACGATCCTTCTTTCTTTCTGATCTGTCATCCTCGATCTCCTCATCCAACGGCTTGATTTCTCTTACTTCACTCTATCTTTTTTTCTCTTTTGCTCACTTTGACCCAATAATAGTCACTGTGTCTTCCACACAGTTTGCATTTTGTATTTTCTTCCTTGCTCTTCGTGAACTTTCATAACCAAGGGCCAATAGTCCCGATCCAAACCCTTCACCAAAAATGTGTCCCCTTGAAGTCAACAAAGATTTGATACCAAATCTAGATTTTAACCTTGTACAATATTTACTGCAAACAGATTTGCATTAAAAGAATAGAAAAGTAACAATGGAAAATACAAACATTACACATATATTTTTCCCCTAAAAACCCAAACTAGGAAAACCAACATATTCTATATTCATTCATCGTATTACATTGTTTACAATACAATATACATATAGTATGCAATGGTATCCAAAACCCTAACCCAATGACTTGGATTAGTCAACAACCCTAAT
The DNA here is from genome assembly GCA_009831015.1 of Picea engelmannii. Taxonomy (NCBI): domain Eukaryota; kingdom Viridiplantae; phylum Streptophyta; class Pinopsida; order Pinales; family Pinaceae; genus Picea; species Picea engelmannii. The sequence continues at coordinate 217,454 of ML802924.1, forward strand.
TCTTTAACCGGAAATAGAAAACCATCAGCAAAGAAACCATGTGCCGAAAAACCACCTAAATATGTGAATACTCATGCAAATAATATAACACATACCCAACACTTGACATTGTGTCCAAACTATAGTTGTGTCCTATTCATACATCCTCATACATATCCCTTAACCAAGTGCATCTATATCTCTCTAGTCTTGTTCCATACATGTGTGTATAATTATGAACAAGTATAATAACCCTCACATGGAATAGACATCAAACCCTCCCGGATATACAACCTCACACTCCATCAACAAATTCACAACCACTTCACAACTACAATCTCTCAACCATGTACCATAAAAACCCTTAACCATATGCCAAGAAATACAATATGTGCCTCAACACTAACAATATGTACCAATGATAGATATCAAATATATCAGCACTATATTTATTTAGTTATGAATTATACATAAATTTCCATACAACCAATAGCCTCTCTGGGGAAAAATATCAAACCCCCATAACCATTTCTCATGTATACAACAATATCCAACTACACATAGAAATAAGACATACCTTTTGAACCTATAGATAAATATGTTGTACTTGATCCTTATAGACCTTCCTAGGAGCTTGCTTTCATATTCTAGAGACCTGCAGTCTTTATCTCCTCACATTTTCATGGATTTTCCCAACTATACGCGCCCTTTTATGCTGCCATTCTGTGTACATATGTTCCCTTCTCCACTGGAGCCCAGGTACACCTAAAAAACAAGGGTTTTTTCATTATTTTCTATAATTCTAAAACTTTCATTGCCAAGCCTTCATGCTCTCTCAAAATTGCATAAATTCATATGTATCAATGATTACATGCAATAAACCTTACACAATAATATATATTTAATATTTTCAATAGGTGCTAATAGGAGAGCCTTTCTCTCTTATTTATACTTCCATGTAGCTTCCTCAAGGGGTTCCCTTCTAACCAACGTAATCCAACTTCCTTCTTTTAGGGCTAACCCACATATAACCACTTGTCCACTTCTAACCCACTTTGATACAAATACTAACTTCTCCACTTCTAATTGCAAATAATTTATTTTTAATTATTTTCTTATTGCAACAACTTAACCCATGATTAACTGCTATTTTCACCTACTTGACTAGTAAACTTCTTCTAGGAGCTTCTATAATAATTTGAGTTCTTTGACGTTCTAGATAACTCATGAGGGTTCTCCAAGTTCACAAGTCCATAACTCTCTAATTGTGAGGAGTTATGTGACGTTCCACATATCACCAGAGGTTTCATGACATGTACTATCCATATAGAATAGTCTTACCTACAAATATATTAACCTTCATACCATTATACATCAAACAAACTTAAGTCCCTTAACCATACTGTTTGGGATACCATAATTTTCTATGGGACTTTCTTCAAGGGTTGACATCAATCACATCCAACCCAATTAATCAACAATCTACCCCTTTGGCATTGATGCCAACACTGTGATGAAACACTTAATTCATATTGCTCATGCTCCCCTTGTGACCATTGCTCCCCCTGGAAACATGCCTCTGTGCACTCTCTCCAAGCATCTAACTCTCTATCCTACATCCGATGAGTCTCTCCCCTTTGACATCAATGGAAAAGGCAACTTCTCATTGGGGTTGCTCCCCCTAACTGAACTATCCTTGGGGCTGCTCCCCTTGACTGAACTCTTCCTGAAACTTCTTCCCAAACCTAAATTGTCTTCTTTATGATGTGTCCTCATGTAAATATAAGAAATATAAGATAAGAATTCAAAAGTATTCATTTTGGAGTATCAATTACTCTGATTCTCTAGCGAATATACTCAAATTCTTCCCTTGGAAGAGGTTTTGTAAAGATATATGCATCTTGTTCTTTTGTTCCCACATATTCAACTCTAATGTTCTTCTCTACAACCTGTTCCCGTAGAAAGTGATACTTTATTGGAATGTGATTCATCTTGGAGTGAATCACTGGATTGTTTGAGATTCCGATGGTGCTTGTATTATCACAATATATTGGAATGGGCTCATCTTCAGCTATACATTACATGTTGTTGATGTAATGTACTCTACTTTAGCTATAGAAAATGATATTGATGACTGCTTCTTTCTTATCCAAGATACCAAACACTCACCCAAGTAGAATGTTGCTCCACTTGTGCTTCTCTAGTCATCAATGCAACCTGCCCAATCTTCATCTGTGTAGGAAATAAGTGATAAATCATTTCTTTTTGGATACCATAATACAAACTCTTTTGTACCCTTAAGATATATGAATATCCTCTTTACTGCTAGAACATATCATTCCTTTGGTGTTGCCTGAAATCATGCCACCTGTCCAAGTTACTGCATTACATCTGGCTTGGATGCCATCACATAGATTAAACTTCCCATCATTGACATGTACTGCCTCTGATCTGTAGAATTTGAATCATAATGTTTGCTTAACTTGCAACTGGTTTTCATAGGAGTATTGACTGGTTTGTGGTCTTCAATTCCAAACCTCTTTAGCATTTCTCTGATATACTTTAATTGAGAAATAAAAAAGGCTTGGTTTCTTTGACATATCTGAAGACCCAAAAAGAAGGATATTTCTCCAAGTAATGACATTTCAAATTCATTTCATATCCTTTGAAAATTTAAGGCTTAACCTATCATCATCACTTCCAAAAATAATATCATCGACATAAACTTCAATTAATAAAATACTATCTTGAGTTACCTTGATGTAGAGGTTCTTGTCTGCATTTCCTTTTCTGAACCCTTGTTGTTGTATATATCTATCCAATCTAGAATACCATGCTCTGGGGCCCTGTTTTAGACCATACAAGGCCTTATTTATCCTGCAAACATGATCTTCATTATCTGACAATTGAAATCCTTTTGGTTGCTCAATGTAGACTTCTTCTTCTAGTTCCCTATTCAGAAAGGTTGCTTTCATGTCCATCTGATACACTTTAATATTCTTGGAGCATGCATAAGCTAGGATCAATCAGATTGCTTCCATTCTGGAAATTGGGGAAAAATTCTCTTCAAAGTCCATACCTTCAATCTATGCATATCCTTTACATACCAATATAGATGTGTTCCTAGTAATGTGTCCATCTTCATTCAATTTATTTCTGAAGACCGACTTTGTGTTGATCACATTCTTGTATCTTGGTTTTGGAACCAATTCCCAAGTGTCATTATTCTCTATTTGATCCAACTCTTCATCCATGGCCTTTTCCCATAATTTATCCTTGCTTGTTTTTCAAAACTGTTTGGTTCAATAAAATATGAGAGTGCTAGGTGCAGTTCTTCTGGTGAATGAATTCTTCTTCTAGTCTCAATTCCTACATCTTTGTTCTCGATAATTTGATATGAAGGATGATTCTTCTGTATTCTTTTGCTAGGTGTATTTGGAGGTACTTGTTGTTCTTTCTCTTCTACTTCCTTCTAATCTTATTCATCTTCCCCTTATGTTGCTTCTTCATCCTTTGCTTATTCTTTGTAAACTTGTTCCACTGACTCTTGTTCCTCTTCCTTTAATTTTCATCCACCTATCTCATCAACCGTTAAATTGATGCTTTCCACAACTTTGTTAATCCTTAGATTGTAACATTTTTATGCTTTCCTTGCACTCGATTAACCAACAAGTATGCCTTTGTCCACACGAGAATCAAACTTCTTCATTCTGCCATCTTCTCTTTTGATGTAGCATTTTCTTCCAAAAAATCTTAAGTGCTTCACATTTGTTGGTCTTCCTTTCCATAGCTCGTAGGGAGTTTTGTCATTATTGTTTCTAAGCATTACTTTGTTTTGAATGTGTATTTTTGTATGCACTGCATGTGTCCAAAAAAAAATTTTCAACTTAGATTCCATTAACATTGTTTGAGCCATTTCCTGTACTGTCATGTTCTTTATTTCGACAACTCCATCATGTTGAGGTGTCCTAGCAACAAATAATTTCCTTTTTATTCCATGTTTGTTGCAGAAATCCATAAATTCCTTTGAAGTAAACTCTCCTCCATTGTTCAATATCAAACATTTGATTTTTTAATCCATTTCATTTGAAACCATTTCCTTGTATACCTTGAAGTTTCCAAATGATTATGATTTCCTCTTGAGAAAACAAACTGCAGTCATCCTTATATAATCATCAACAAATAACATAAAGTATTGGTCACCTCTTAAACCCTTTGTTCTAGTTGGTACAACTAGATCAATATGCACAATTTACAGTGGTCTTGTTGTGGAGTATTCCTTTTATTTGAACCTAGTCTTTGTTCGCTTTCCTTGTTGACAATGCTTGCATAATGTGTTGGTTGTCTTCGTGATCTGGGACATTTCTCTAACTGGTTCCTTTTTGTTGACTTTGACTAGGTGGTCGAAGTTTGTGTGACCCATTCTTCTATGCCACAACCAAACTTCATATTCCTTTCCTAGAAAACACTTTTCATTTCAAATTTCACTTAATACATATATGTTTCTTGAATTTCTTACAGTTGGTTCAACCCATTTTCATGAACTTGCTTTTCTTATCTCACACTTATGTAAATCGAACATAAGTTTGTGACCTTGGTCACACATTTGACTTACGCTTAGAAGATTATGTTTCATATATTCTACTAGTAGAACATTTTCTTCCTTGGTATTCTTGTTTCCAATTCTAACTGTTCCCTTTCCAATGATTCTAGTTGAGTCATCGTTTCCAAAGGAGACAGATCCATCTCATTCCTTTCTCAATGTCAGAAACTTGTCCTCATCACCGGGCATTTGCACATACCAACCACGTTTCTTGTGTTTATCTTGTAGAGAGAGTGTGCATTCTTCATTGTTATACCAATTCTTATTTCTGATCCATATTCTCTATTGATGTTCATGTCTATGATTGTTGTTATTCTGTTGTGATTCTTTAGGAGGGACTGTTATTCTACAACCCTTGGCCATGTGTCCAAAGTTGTTTCACTTGTAGCATTCTAATTCAATGATCAATGATTCAAACCTATTGTATCTTCTTCTATGTTTTTCACTAGGCCTTCTGGGATAACCATTTTGCACATGACTTTCAAAGTTGTTTCTATTCCTACTATTAGCTCTGCAATTTACAGCTTTATGTCCATAATTTTTACATTCATAACATAAACCAAAAAAGATAGTTTGATACCCGGGAGTTGAAGATATTCTGAAAGGATTTACTCTTATGAATCCTTCTTCTTCCTAAGGCCTTCTTGTTTCTGAATGTTGTTGATTTTGAAATATGAATCTTCTAGGTGGAGGAGTGTCCCAGTGATCTACCTTGTAAAACTTCTTGTCTCCTCTAAATGTCTCATCATACCTTATTGATTGTGTTTCTTGATATGTAGTTTTAGATCTTTAGCCTCTTTCTGTTTGATTGTATCCTATCCTAGACTTGTCATGATGTGGCCTCTGACTGTTGATAATGTTATCCAAAACCTTTGAGATATTCTACATGTTTTTCTATTGAAGGTCTCTTCTCAATGTGACAATGTCTACTTCCAAATTTCCAATGATCCTCTCCTTTTCTTCCAACTGTTCTTTAAGTGTTTCGTATATTATTTTGTCTTATTCAACTTGAATTTTTAAATCAAAGATCATTAGCTCCAATTTTTCAGAGTTGGAATTTTTTGTTTCCTCTTTTCTTTTTAGTTCTTCCTATAGTGATTTTGTTTTCTTCTTTTCAATTTTTATAACATCTATGGCACTCAACAATTCTTCTTTGTAGTCAAATTCTGCCTTTTCATATTCTTCTTATGTTCCTTCTTTAGCAGAGTCTTCTACTACCGTGAATAGAACTCTTTGTGTCTCACTTTCACTGACTTCATCTTCATTAGATGAGGAGTTGTCTTTTTTGGTGCATAAACTTTTCTTGAAGACTTTATTTTTTGTTCTTTTGCCTTTATATGTTTTTTTTTTCTATTTGGATCATCTTCTTCATTTATTTTCTTTTTCTTATGAGGACATTTGTTAGAAAAATGACCAATACCATCACAATTAAAACAAATCAATGGAATCTTACCTCTATATATGTCGCCGGTTCCCTTTTTCATTCTTTTGACGAAGTTGGCTACTTCTTCATCGTCTTCCAAGATGTCACTGTTGTTTCTATCTTATTTTTCCTTTTGTTTGCCATTTTTCTTTAAATTCTTGGATGCTTTGAATGCTTCTTATTTTATACCTAGATTCTTCTGTTCGGTTCTCATTTCATAGGCTGTGAAAATTCCATGTAGTTCATCCATGCTTGTTGAATCCAAATATGTTGTTTCTTCTAGTGTTGAGACCTTATGATCAAATCTCATTGGAAGAGATATTCTAGTACCTTTTGAACAATTATAGATTCATCAAATTCTTCTCCCAATCTTATGATTGCATTCACTGTTTCATCAACTCGTAAGAAGTAAGTTGCAATATTCTCATCTTCCTTCATTTTCAATTGTTCAAATTGACCTCTATAAGTTTGAAGCTTTGTTGCCTTGACTTTTTCATCTCCTTCATAATTTTTCTGAAGTTTGTCCCAAATCTCTTTTGCAGAGCTGCAAAGCATAAATTTTCCATATATTGAATCACCAAGACCATTCAAAAGTGCATTTTTGGATTTTGAATTGTTTAGTCTAAGTTTCCTTCCATTGTCATTTGTTGGTGGAACTGCTAGTTATTTTTATCCATCTACAATTGATTGCAAAACCTCAAATCTTTGTGCTTGTACATATGTTTTCATCCTTCTGTTGCAGAATGCATAGTTCTTTCCATCAAACTATGGTATTCCATTTTTATACATATTGTTTCTCTCCATGATCTACCTTTTAGTGGTTAAACAGATTTCTGAAGGAACTTTCTCTGATACCAATTGTTGGAATACTAAGAGGGGGGGTGAATCATTAATAGAGATTTTTAATTCTTTTAACCACTGTTTGTAAGTGTTATTTATCTTTATGATCAATATAAAATTATCATCCAATAATTGCAAAGTAAATAAACCATGAAAAATGAACAGTCCTACACATACACAGTACACTGATATTTTTACGTGGAGTATCAATGCGGAAGAAAACAACATAATTATTTTTCTTATATGCCTTTAAGAATTACATTCATTGGAAGCACCAACTTCCTTTGCTCTATATCTGCAATTGGAAGGAGGCTTTGACTCCCTATATTTTTAGGATACAACCTAAGGGAAGCTCCAACTCCCCAATTCTTCGGCTACAACTAGAAGGAGGCTACAAACCCCTATGTTCTATGGCTACAACCAGAAGGTGGATACAACCACCTATCCTTTCTTCGTCCTTCTGCCCTGAAATATAAGTGAAATGATAAAACCACTGCCACACTTTCACTCTAAGATATACCACTATAAACCTATACCAATCTATGCCAACAATCTGTAACCAACCTGTACCAACAACATGTGATCAACCTATACCTATAACCCTCCTATACCAACAAAAACCCAACAAGTATGTGAATTTTCTATGTTGCAACTCGCGTATGTATGCGACCTGTCTGTAATGCAGTCTGTGTATGTACATGACCTGTCTATACTACATCCTGCGTATGTCTTTTGAAAACTAGGGTTTTCACCTTCTTGAAAAAATATGACCCTTTTCTTCCTCTGTCACATCAAAATGCAACCTAACACTTTGTCCAAATTTTCGTTGTGTCCTATGCATACATCCTCATACATATCCCTTAACTAAGTGCATCTATATCTCTCTAGTCATGTGCCATACATGTGTGTATAATTATGAACAAGTATAATAACCCTCACATGGACTAGACATCAAACCCTCACTGATATACAACCTCACACTCCATCAAAAACTTCACAACGACTTCACAACTACAATCCCTCAACCATGTACCAAAAAAACCATTAAGCATACACCAAGAAATAAAAAATGTGCCTCAACATTAACAAGATGTACCAATGATAGATATCAAATATACCAGCACTATATTTCTGTAGATATGAATTATACAGTAAGTTCCATACAACCAAAAGCATCTCTAGGGAAAAACCTCAAACCCCCATAACCATTTATCATGTATACAACAAGATCCAACTACACATAGAAATAAGACATACATTTTGAACTTGTAGATAGATTTGTTGTACGTGATCACTGTAGACCTTTGTGGGAGATTTCTTTCAGATTCTAGAGACATGGAATCTTTATCTCCTCAAGTTTTCATGGATTTTCCCAACTGTACGCACCCTATTATACTTATAGCCCATGTACGTACACTCTTTTCTCCATTGCAGCTCACGTACACCTCAAAAACTAGGGTTTTTTCAGCATTTTCTACAATTCCGAAACTTTCACCGTCAACCCTTCATGATGCCCTAGACTTGTGTAACTTCAGATGTATCAATGAGTACCTAAAATAAAAATTACACAATAATAGATATTCAATGTGCTCAATAGGTGCTAATAGGATATTGTTTCTCTCTTATTTGTACTTCCATGTAGCTTCCTCAAGGGGTTACCTTCTAACCAACTTAACCCAACTTCCTTCTTGTAGGGCTAACCCACTTCTAACCACTTGTTCACTTCTAACCCACTTTTCTACAAATAGTAAATTCTCCACTTCTAGTTGCAACTAATTTATTTTTAATTATTTTCTTATTGCAACAAATTAACCCATGATTAACTCCTAGTTTCACCCAGTTGACTAGTCAACTTCTTCTAGGAGCTTCTAGAATAATTTGACTCCTTTGAACTTCTATATAACTCATGAGGGTTCTCCAACTTCACAAGGTCATAACTCTCTAGCCATGAGGAGTTATGTGACGTTCCACATATCATCGGAAATGACATGACATGTACTATCCAATAGAATAGTCTTACCTGAAAAATATACTAACCTTCATAACATTATACATCAAAAAAACTTAATTCCCTTAACCATACTATTGGGGCTACTAGAATTTTCTACTGGACTTGCTTCAAGGGTTGACATCAATGACAACCAACCCAATTAATCAAAAAAACTTTCACTTGGCTTGGTTGTTATTCTAAGTTTTCTTCCTTGGTATTTTTTTTAAATAGAACCTGTGATAAAGAGTATGAGTCATCACTTGAATCTCAAACAGTTCA
>ML802925.1:0-28977 GCA_009831015.1 Picea engelmannii
TGTCATTGATGTCAACCCTAGTCATTGGTTGTAGTCATTGATGCCAACCCTAGCCATTGGCTTTTGGACACAACAGTTGATCGAAGTAGATAGACATGAAGGAAATTACACATGAAGGTAAAACACCCATGGATGGATAGTATAAGTCATGTTGTTTCCAGTGGTATTTGGCACGTCATGTGGATCCTCACAATTGAGGAGAATTGAATTTTTTATGATGACAATGTGAATTGAAGTAGAAACTACATGTCGGCCCTAATGTTAAAAGGAAGTGACATAAATGGTATAAATACCTCATTATACATTCATTTTTTAACACACACAAGATTGTTAATGAACAAGGAGATATAAGTCAAATTTCAGAGGAAATTTGAAGTAAAGAAGTCTGAATTTCAAGGGAGGATGAAGTATTTTGGTGATGTGTTCTAAGGTATGTTATTTACAGGTCATCTTACCATTTTCACTATAACTTTGTTTCTAGAACGATTCAGATGGTGAAATTTTTAGGTTGTTGAGAAGACCTATCTAGGTACCTATGGTAAAAAAATTATCTCTTTGTTCACTATAATTTTGGAGATACACTCTGTGGAAGATAGAGTTTTTGACTAGTCCTGAAGCTAGTCATAAATAGGTGTTCCAGGTAAAACAGTCATAACATATTCATAGAGAATCCAAATGAAGTGAGACCAATTTCATTAGAAATATTACGGGTTGTAGTTTCCTGTGTACAAATTTCAGAATATGATGTTACAAATTGAGCGTGGGGCATGTCGTACAAGTTCGCTCTCCTGAATAAACCAGAATTGAATAAGGTCTACCATTTTCTCTATAACTTCTTTTCTGGGAGGATTCAAGGAGTGAAACTTGGAGGAATTTCCGAGAATACATTGAGTAATATTATCTATGGGATCAAAGCATTCCAAGAAGTGAAGAATTGCAGAAGTTGAAGAAGTCTCAGGAAGCATTATCAGGTTCTATGTGATGGTTGGTCGATGGTGATAATTTAATGTAAAGTTTTATTATCTCTCATATATTCTTGGGTGGAAGGAAGGGGAAAGGATGGAGAGGTAAACCCTCTCTTTATATTGGAGGATTGTATCTTCCTTTTGGAGGTTTATCCCTCCCTTTATATTTGGAAGCTGTAGATACCTTTGGAAGTCATTACTTCCCTTAAACAATAACTATTGATTATTTCTCATATATTGTGCATGTTTTATTTTGGTGTATTGGTGTAACTCTTATACTATTGTTCATTTCTCATTGGATATAATCGAATATATAATTTGGTTGAAGTATAAGTTGAAAAAAAAAAAAAATTTACTTGATATTGATTCACCCCCCTCTCAATATTATCAGAAGGATCGAGAATTTTTCAGAGAACATAATAGGAATACATGGCTCAGTGATGAACAATGGTTGCAAAGGAATGTGTTTACAGATCTTCATGAAATCTTCTTTAGTGATTTTCTAATAATTTTGTCTGAATGGTTAGAAACGCTAGTGGAGAATGTTGGAAGATTTTGAGATGAGGCTCCAAGAAATTGGACTCTTGAATTGATCAAACAGTTGAATTCATTAAGTAATAAAGTTTCTTGCACAATTTATTTTTGGTTGAATATTATACGAGGTTACATTATAGAATTTGCAATTGATTCTACCCAGTCTTATAGTGTTGCGGAGAGGGAATTCTTCAAGGTTCCATGCGGAAGATGTATGAACGCAATGTATACCTAGATAAAGATGTTGTTGTGCAACAAGAATGTTATGAATATGGAATCTGATTTCTAGGTGCCTTCGTGCACATAGGGGGGTTGGGGGATGACCAAAGGATTATTTGAGAGTGGAAAGAGATGAAAAGGATGAATAAGGATCGAATGGATTGAGGATGCTAAGAGAGGAAGACAGTGAATCAAATGAAGAGATTGGAGTATTGCATTGTGGGAAAAGGTTTAGGTACAGTAAGAAGGAGATTGTGGCTAAGAGAGAAGACCATCATGGATCGTTTGAGAAAATAGACCCCTGCATAGTGATTTAGATCACACCATACATAGAAAGGAAAGAGAAAGAAAATGATCCTTAGTGCAGTCTATTTGAAGAAGGAAGTCCATCTCAAATCGGAATCTATGTCAAACCCATGACCCCGTGTGCATCACCAAGATATGAAAAATAAACCAGAAATTTGTCAAGAGCAATTGTAGTTAGTGGAGGAATTTATAAGATCAGTTGGAATAGTGGAAGTAGAGAAGCAAGACAGAGTCAGTCACCATCACCGAAGGTAAACACTACATAGAATATAATGGCTGGAATACATAATACATTAAGAATGCTTGAATTCTAGGGAGCGGAGTCGGAAGACCCAGAGCATCATCTATTTGTATGTGAGACAATATGGACTGTGAAGACTGTCCAAGATTAGGAAACAAATATTGCCTAGTTAGCAATGATGTTTATAGGTTGTGCACTATTATGGTACATGAACTATTAGACTACTACACTGGTAGGAAAACCAATGACATCGACAAAAATTGGACAAGCCTTATTAAAGGAATTTTGGAATCCGAAATCTGAGTTGTAGTACATCACAGAGATGAAAGAAATTAAGCAAATACAGACTAAGAAAGTTTGGGATCATGATCATAGGTTTAAATATGTGATGGGTATATTAACATTCCAAATTCCTAATGAACAACATAGAGAATGGTTTATTGCAGGTCTATTGTTGCACATTTTTTGTCCTCTCACATAGAAGAAGGTCATGTTGTAGTCAGAAGCATTAGAAATTACAATGAATTTAGAAGAATCTCCTATAGGAGATGGCGCAGGGATGGAATAGGTTCAGTCACAACTAGTTGTGCTAACGATTTAGTTGTCATAACTGATGAAGGGAAAGGAAAAGCATGAAAATGTTTGGTGTATTACATGTAATACAAAAGACCATTGTAAATATGAATGCCCATCATTTGTGCAGTATATGGCTACAAGGGCACTGAACCCATTGGTAGGAGGAGTGGGGTATTGTGAAATATGCAAGACATGGGGATATCATATGAATACTTATCCATTATTGCATAAGTACCAGAGTACGCCCAGGAATTTTTTTTGTAATTTTTGCAAGTCTGTAGGACATGATGATAAGGATTTTCATGCATTCCACTTAATGAGAGAGCACACTGCAAATGCATATAGAATCCAAGAAGAAAATGCCATAGCAGAAGCAATATTTCCACAGTATAATACTCTGACAAGATTTAATCATGGTGGATGAGGAGGATTCAGAAGAGGCCAAGGACGAGGCCAAGGACGAGGAGGATTTGGTAGAGGAGGAAGAGGACCAATCATTTGTTATAATTACAATAAACTGGGACATTTAGCGAGAGACTACCCAAATCCTTACACGACATGCACATATTATAGAGCATTGGATCATGGGACAGAGTATTATCCTCGATTGATAGAAGAATGTTAGGCTCGAGGGAACCAGAACCAGAACATACAGATGATAGCAGTTGAGGATCACGACAATCAGCCTAGAATAGCAGCAGTTATGCATGGAGGAACAAGAACCAAAGCGGACGTGGCAGATCAAGGGAATAGAATTCACCAGTGGGTAAGGAAAGAAGCAAATCTATTACCATTATTTGATGCAAGGAAAGAAAAAGAGACTTACCAGGAAGAAAGAAAAGAATTGATGGGAGCATAATGGATAGCATCAACTTTGAGCATGCCACCATTATATGATAAACCACTAGTATATGATATGCCTCTAGTCTATGATCAATCTGAGAAACAAACTGATAAGGTAATTAATTTGAAGATATTTTTAAGAAGTTTCTTATATTTAATTAAGGATGAATCTACATTGAGTATTCGGCATGAAATGATTGACCATTGTGCCCAAGAAAAAGAGAAACATGTAGTACATAGAGAAGTTAACTAGGTTCACAGTAAGAAGTGAACAAATAGGGAGTTCATGCTCAATGTGTAGATAGGATCTTACGAAATGGACAATATAATTATGGATCTGAGGTCTGATGTAAATGTTATACCGAGACAGACTTGGGAGATGATGGGCCAGTCGAAGTTGATTTGGTCTCCTATCTAGTTGAGACTAGTGAACCAACATAAGATCGTTCAAGTTGGAAGGTTAACAAGAATAAATGTCAATATTGATGGAGTGTGTAGTGTAGCATACTTTGAAGTGATCGACATAGTAGAGGCCAATACACCATATCCAACATTGTTAGGACTTGATTGGGAGTTTGATAATCACACAATCATTGACCTAAAGAAGAGGCATATGGTATTCGAAGTGGAATACTTAAAGGTGATAGCATCGTTAGACCCCATGGAAGGAAAAAGGTATGTAGAACCAGCAAAGAGAAAATAGATTGATAATATATATAATATGACTATGCAAATGGATGACTATGTCAATTCTACATCTGAAGGCATACTTAGTTGGAGGAGTATCATCTCATGCATATCAGACTCGAAAGAGGCTCTGGATAATTGGAAACAAAGACTTCATGAAGTATCGACAAGGAAGTGTGCTCGAATTACTCGTGCATTGAGATGGATTGGAACCGAAATAGTCGAACCTCCAAGGTATAGTGGACTAACAGCTATAGAATATTTTATCAATGAGTTTGAAATGTGGATTCTATATCAGCAGAGACTCTTGGCCTTATATGTTGCACTGAAAGTGACTTTAGTGAAATGGTGGGTTGTGCACAAGGATTGTATAAGAAACTGGAAACAGTGAAAAAAGTTATTACAAGTCAGATTTGGGATAGAGAATGAAAATATCATGCAAAAGTATAGTGGATTAAGTTGTATAGAATATCATGTTACAAAGTGTATTGCGCAGTGGAGATCGGTACCAAGACAAGAATGGACTCACTTATTTGTGCATACTCTAGACGCAATTCCCAAGAATTGGTACACCGAACTAGAAGTGCGTAGAGGGACAAGAAATTGGAAAGAATTGACCAGGGACTTCAAGGTAACATTCAATTTTGAAAATAATAATCATGTGATTGACTCAGCCTTGTAGGTCCTCAAAAATAATATTTTTGCATCAGAGGACTTGTTGGGATCGATACCTTTGTATATTATGCTTAGAGTCATTGCGACAGTTGAAGAGGTCTTGCATTGCTATAATGTCACAGAAGAAGTCCATGACAAGGAAGACCCAAGGAATTTGTAGATATCAGACACTAAAGGGGAATGTGTTGTAGAAGGATCATAAATTGAATCTGCAGTATACGCCAAGCCCTTAAGGACACTTAAAGTAAACATTGGTACAGAAGAAAAGCCTAAGTTCATGAACATATGAGACAACTAGAGCAAGGAAACAGTTGAGAATATTTTTGACTTACTACACGACTACTAGGATATGTTTCCAACAATGTTCTTGGAGATGAAAGGAATCACTGGAGAATTAGGAGAAATGACGATTATGTTGAAACCAGCTGCCAAACCTATGAAGAAGAGACCCTATAGAATGAACCTGAAATATAAGGAGAAGGTAAAATTAGACATAGACATAATGCTAGAGGTTGGAATTATATAAATTGTTGAAGAATCAGAGTGGATCAGCTCAATGGTAGTCCAAGACAAGAAAACAAGAGGAATTAGGATATGCGTTGATCTGAGAAAGTTTAACGATGCATTTTTACACGATCCTTTCCCTATGGATTTTACAGATGAAGTATTAGAGAATGTAGAGGGTAAAGAGGCTTACTCTTTTACAAATGGATTCTTAGGATACCACAAGATCAGGATTATGCAAGAAGATCGATATAAGATCACCTTTGCGACAGAATGGGCTTGTTTTTAGTACACAGTTATTCCATTTGGGTTGAAGAATGCACCAATGAGATTTTCCACAGTAGTTGTTGCATCCTTCAAAGAGTTTATTCATAAGTTCTTAGAAGTGTATTTAGATGATTGGATAGTATTTAGTCTATTAAAAGATCATATTGAAATTTTTCTCTTAATGTTAAATAAGTGTAGGCAATACCAAATCTCACTGAATATGAAGAAATCCATATTTTGTGAACCTTTTGGAATCTTGTTGGGCCATGTGGTGTGTAAATAGGGATTTCTAATGGACCCTTCAAACATAGTCGTGATCGTTTATTTTCCACCACCAACTTCAGTCCAACAGTTGAAGTCCACACTGGGTCATACAGGATATTATAGAAATTTCATCAAAGGATATGCATAGATCACAACCCCTATGGACAAGTTGTTGAATAAGGAAGTTAAGTATCATTGGAATGATGAATGTCAAAAGAGTCTGGACACACTGAAATATAATATGGTCACTGCGTCGATTTTATTTTTTCCATACTGGAGCAAGGAATTTCATGTACCTGTGGATGCATCATCAATATCATTGGGAGCAATTTTGGCACAATTGGGTGGAGAGTTGGACCACTTGATTGCATTCGTCGATAGGAAGTTATCATCTACATGGTAGAACTATACTACGACAGAATGAGAATGTTTGGTGATGGTATATTCCTTGCAGAAGTTCAGATATTACCTACTTGGATCTCATTTCAAAATGTATACAGACCATTTTTCATTGAGATACTTAGTGAACAAACTAGTGTTGGGGGGGAGAATATGAAGGTGGATACTGTTGTTTCATGAATACGACTTTGAGTTGATAATGAAACTAGGAAAATTTAACTCAAGACCAGAGCACTTGTCACGCATATTGTCTCGAGAAGATGCAGGGAACTTGGATGACAGTTTACCAAATGCACGCTTATTTGCAATTCAGATGGTGGATGTTTTTTTTGCAAAAATAGTTCATTTTTTAGCACATTAGTAGCCCATAATATTTCACAATGGTGTAGAAGAAGAAAATTGTATTGAAGGAAGCAGACTACCAATTGATTGCAGGAAATCTGTACAAGTTAGGTGCAGACGGTATTCTTCGATGTTGTGTATTGGAGAATAAAAGAAACATGGTACTTTCTAAGGCACGTGAAAGGGTTGCAGGAGGTCACTACGTAGAAAAAGAAATAGCCCAGAAGATTCTATGTGTAGTATTATGGTGGCCTACCTTTCATAAAGATGCCAAAAAATTCTATCCGAGTTGCAACATTTTCCAGAGACTTGGGAAACCTTCTAGGAGAGATGAAATTCCCTTGGTTCCACAAGTGACGTTACAATATTTGATAAATGGGTAGTGGAATTTGTTGGGTTGATTAATCCTCCAGCTAAGAAGTCGGGAGCTAGGTATATTCTTACTATGATTAACTACTTAACTAGATGGGTCGAGGCAGAGCTAGTCAGAGACTACAGCGCAGAGATAGTTGTGCAATTTTTGTTTGAAAATGTAGTCACCAGATTTGGATGCCCAAGAGTACTTATGAGTGGTCAGGGAACTCACTTTCAGAACAAGATGATTGCATCATTAATAGAGGAATTTCAGATCCATCATCATAATATTATAACATACCATCCCAAGGAAAATGGCGCAGCAGAAGCCTACAATAATATTTTGGAACATGCATTGACAAAGGTTTGCAACGTAAGTCGAGATGACTGGGACTTGAAGATTCAATAGTGTTATGGTAATTTAGGACCAAAGGAAAGAAGATGATGGGATAAACTCCATTTAGTTTTACGTATGGAGAAGAAGTTGTTATGTCGATGGATTTTATTGTACCAATTTTGGGCATTGTTGTGATGGTGGAGCTTACAGATTTAGACACAGTAGAAAAGAGATTTTCATAACTTATGGAATTAGAAGAAGACCATTTCATCACAGGTTTCCATCAGCAGGTATAGAAATCATGTGAGAAAGATTGGACTGATAGACATATCAAGTAGAAGCAATTTCAAAAAGGAGACTTAGTGTTACTTTATGAAAGCAAGTTTATGTAGCACCCAGGGAAGCTCTAGATGCATTGGTTAGGACCATATGTGATAAGGTTCATTACAGAACTAGGTTTCGATCATGTGAGAAGTTAGATGGAGAAGTTATGGAAGGATTGGTTAACGAAAGTAGGTTGAAACTTTACAGGGACAGTCGTGCTTCCACGCACTAGTCTAACCTACACAGAAAGTGTACCATAGTGTATTATAATGTAGGTAGAAAAAGAAAGAAAAAGTAAACAAACGAAGAAAAAGCAATCAAAAGTGTTTGAAGTAAGAGACAGAAGGTTGGAAGGAAGTATAGAAGTATTTTTCAAATAGTTAATCCACAGAGTGTCACAAATATGAAGTAAACAGGAATGATGCACGTGCAAGAGGGAAGATTGGAATGCAACGGAAGTAAATGAAGAAAGCGGGAAAATAATTTAGGAGTATCTATGACGAGATGTGCAATAAAGAGAAAACGTGATGGTGAAGTAGTGGCGTCACGTAGCCATAAATGAATATCGGCAAGAATATTTTGACGGATTGGAGAATATAACGAATAATTCGTTGAAGATACAGAGTTAATGAAGCATTAAGGAAAGTAATGAATGCTAATGAAAATGGGTTAAATTGTAATTTCAAGCATGAATGAGTTTAGAAACAGCTGGAAACTAAAGGATAAAAGCAGTTGAAAGGTCGAATGAGAAAAAGTTATTGTAATTTTCATTTCAGAGAGACCAGCGAAAGTAGAGAGTGTGGAGCCAAGTGAAAGAAGAATAGAGATGAAGAAGTTAGTTACAAAGAAGATTTGCAGAGAACAATGGCACCACCTTGGGCAGCAGTGACATCAACATCAGCACTAAATAAATAGTGTAGTAATCCACCAATAGTACCGGTACAGGCAGAGACACCAGGAGCATCGGCGTCAAAGCTAATCTCATCCAACTTTCCAAGAGATTACATACCATTAAGGAAAGATACAACATAGTTAGTCAAATTGTCGAAAGAATCTAAGTATGAGCTTCTGGAGCCAGAAATCCCACCTGAAATGATCATGGAGGAACATATGTTAGGATTAATACCAATTTTAAGGTATGCAAACCATGATATCATGAATGAGAATAAATTTCTGGAGATGGTAGCAAGTAAGTATTTGAGGAGGTACATCAGTGCAGAGACAAAGTTGGTTGTAATAGAGCCAGAGATATGGGAAACAAGTTTGTAGAAATTTATCATTCTGAACCTATTTGATATACCACACTTTGGGAGGAGTGCAAAGATTAATGTCTACGTGAAGATGTTGTTGAGTTTCATACACAGAGGGTATTTATGGTAGCAATAATATGCGACCCTATAGTGAGGTTCCTGACACAAGCATTATCTTGTAAATTGTTAAGGAAGTAAGAGGGACCAAGTGCCAGCAAAAATAATAGAGACCGCAGAGAAGTGTGTAAAGGGAGTACAGATGAACTAGGTGACATTTTTTCTCAACCAGTTTGTGATTGATTGTGAAGAGGCGCAAGATAAAGGGACTGAATTTCACTACGCATGGATATTAATTCTAATTGCATTATCAGGACGGAGGGATTCAGATGATACGTAGTTTTTGGGAGTAAAATATAAGCCATGCCTAGCCACAATATATCATAACTTATGGCATACTACACACAAAGTGCGATAGCTAGACAACAATGTTGTTTTTTATATATACAAGGAAATGATTCAGACAAGCATTCAAAATATGCCATGCATACCACCACAGGTAGTCAAAGCATACAAGCCAATAGCGCAGTTTAAGGAAGTGCGCCATCACATGTATGTGTAAGTTAAGAAGGAACCAAATCAAGAATGGTTTCCCACATGGTACAGGTTAATTGAGGAAGAGATGGGACACATTATGGAAGAGTGGGTTGACGATTAGAAAATCCCATCAATAGAGACTGAGAAACCAGAGACACAACGACTAGAGATTGAATAAATATCAAGTAGAGAAGAGGAAGAAGAAAAAGGAAATGACAAAGGGAAGACCATACAACACACAGAGAGAAGAGAAAAGATGTAGACACGGGGAAAGCTGCAACCACACAGCACAAGAAAAGTAAAGTTGTAAGGCAACCATTTTTTCAATCCCTCACAGAAGATGACTTTGATGAGATTGAAAACCAAGTTAAAGAAGCAATAGATGAATCTTTTGAGTGCATGGAAAGAAAACAGGAGGAAAGGCATGTGTATTTTCAAGCACAGATTACCGTGTTGCGAAAAATTTTGGAGACCACACAACTTGCAACAATAAAAATAGGACAATCATTGCAAATAGCATAAAAGGCAGAGAGAGTCAAATAGGCGGTCGAGGGGGTCTATAACATTATTCCAAAAGTGTTAAGGGAGGAAGATGTCCCATTGGAGGAATAGGTGAAAAAACTCAGTGAAGCCATTCAAGGGTTCCATACAAATATCACTAACTTAGAGGAATGACACATACCAAGCACTCCCATAGAGGAAAGGGAGAAACGTGAAAAGATGGCCACTACAAGCATGGAGAACATCAAGAGTATGGAAGTAGAATGTGCTAAGTTGTATGCAGAAATAATAAGCGTTTGGATGCAGCTAACTAAAGATATGGAGTTGTAGGAGATTGTCCAGAAGATACATGCTATACAGGATAAGGCACAGAATTTGAAAGAATTAATGAGTATGTTAGTATATGTTAGTCCTGTCAGTCACCAGTGATCAAATTTACTCTTTCAAGTTGTTGATAGGGTCTTAGGTCAAATTTTTATGGTTTCAATAGGTTTTCAAATAAAAATTTGGTCATTGGTTAGTGTGTCTAGGTATATTACTACTCCCTTCATTTTGTGGTCGTCCATCATCCAGCAAGGTAAAGGACAAAGGAAAAAACTTGATTGGTTTAGAAGAGTTGGTGGAAGACAAGGAGCTAGTACAGAAAAACTATGTTCACTCCATAAGTGTTGAGATTGAGAAATACAAGGAGTATTGGATTGGGAGAGTAAATGAATACTTGGAGAAGCTATTGAAGAGGGCCGAAAGAGACACTAAGCTACAGAAACACATGGCAAGACATTATTTCACCAGGAACCTGATTTGCAAAATTAGGGTCAAAAACATGAAAAAGAGGCTAAGGAAAACCCTAAAGAAGATAAAGAGGAGAGATAGCCTTGATATCTTGGTTGATGCAACATTGATTGTGTAAACCCATCACATAAGGATTCCCAGAAACAAATTTCAAGGAATTTTGAGAAATTTTGGCAAATTTTGAAGTTTTTGGTATTTTGACAGTTTTTTGATGTACAGAAGCACAGCGTGGCCATGATGCACTTTTTCTCATAGCATATAAATGATGAAAATTTTGAATGGTTGGATATCCCTTGACCTCTAAATCACAAATATTTACTTTCTCGGCCAGGTCAGCTTATTTTTTTGAAGGAAAAATCAAAAAACTAGTCAAATTTCATGTCTCTGCTACCTTTTTGGACCCCTCGCTGCGCTTCTGGAGTCATCTTCGGAGGTTTCATTTTTGGAAGCCATGGAGATGGATTTTGGCAGGTTTCAAAGTTTACAAGTCTTCTACACATATATATATCTCCTCCAACCATTATTTCAGCAAAAACATGTATAAAATCTACACAAAGGGCTCTTCCTAGACCACGCTACGCTTTTGTCCTGCACGCTATGCTTCTGTAGGACCACGCTACACTTCTAAGAAAAAGGATCGATTTCGAGTTTTTTGAGTCAAAATCAAAATTTCTTGATGTAATTTATCATGATGAGAGTTTACTTGATGTAATTGAGTGTAATAATGATGGTTAAATACATTCCATGTAAATTTTGTGATAATTAATGTTTGGAAAGGTCAACTAAGTCAGTTGAGTCTAAACAGGGAGTTGGTTTCTAACCTCCCTAGCTTTTGGTGTGGTTAGAGAGAATCTTGTAATTAGTTCCTAGGAGGTAGGATTTGACCCTTTAGATGAGGAAATTTGTTTTTCATCAATATGTAGACCAAATGAATTCAACAAAAGGGTTGGACATCAAAGAGTAGAAGGCTTGAAGCTAGTGTACCATTTTGACAGTAAATAAAAAGAAAAGTTGCAGCTATTATTGAGGAATTCATGTGGTATGTGCATTGGCAATGTTTTTTATATGTTTTATCATCAAATGTAATACATATTTCTTCATTTTACCATTAGAATTTCTTTCTTGTGACTATCTCTAAAGTCTTTAAACAAAATTCATAATTATATGCTTTGTTTTTAAGAGATTTGCATGCATGTATTTATTTCTTCTATCAAAATTATGATATCACATAATCTATGCTCATTTTGATCTTATACTATTTCAACCCTATACCATCAATGAAAAACCCCAAAGTGTCACTGATGCATACCTACATTTCTCCTATATATCCCTGCAAATCATCATTTGAAGTCCAAACCTAGCTCCTCGATTTCATCCTCCTGATCCAGCTAAAACCCTAAATTTCAAAACCCTAGAGCTCAGACCTAGCCTAATATCCTTTTACCCTCTTCAGTTATATTTTTATTGTAAGATCATCGAGAGAGCCCTCTCTAATTTGGTAGGGCTAGCTACCAAATCCTAAGTGGTTTGAGGTTACCTTCCTCAGTTTCCATTCTCAGCCTTGGGACACTGTGGAGAATAATAGAGTACATTACAGTCAACATATGTGGTAAAAGTAATGGCCAAAAATAGGAAGCTATATTCAGAAATAAACCAGCTAAGGTGGAGCAGCTGGCTCGCTCGCAAAAGATTGAGTGATTGCAAGAAGAATTCTATAAGGTGACCCCAAAGTTAGCATCCACTCAAGGAAAGGTCAAGAAAGTAGCATGACAAACCACTGAAAAATTGAAGACTCACTTAACTGCAAAAATGGCCGAGGAAATTATACAGCGGGAAGCACAAATCAGGGAAAAAGTTGAAATGACCAGCGATATACTACAAAAAAATTGACGACATGGAAGCAGACCTGAAGTGGCTCGGGACAAGCCACATGTTAGTGTTGGGGGCATGTTGGAGTAGGCTATTTTAGATAAGTCTTGGGAATTACGCAGAAATTGATCATGCGATATTTTGGCTAAGGAGAAACGTGCGCAAAGCAGTTGGAGCATGTTCGGGAGTTAGCGCGCTAAAGTAAGAAAGCAGTTAGGATTTTGGGGACATTATGTCCACTTTATAACCATTTTTTAATGGGCTTAGCCCTATTTTAAAGATATAAATTTTAACGGGTTTTTGGGTAGAAGTACTTCTTTTGGGTGATGAGTTTTGGAGTGAGAGCTTGAGTGAATAATTGGCTAAGTATTCGAGTGTTTTGAGTGATGACTGAGGTTTTTGAGAGTTAGGCTCGCACTGCAGCAGAATGGCTAAGGAAAGTTTGGGTAATGTCAACCAATACATCTTATTGTAAGCATAATGTATAGCTATAAGGAGATTGCTAATGAATAAAATAAGAAGCTAGTCATTGTGGAAGTAGCCCAGTTTGGGGTGAACCATGATAAAGCCTTGTGTCTTGATGTGTTGTTTTTGTGTGTTACAATGCATATGATGTTTATTGTTACTGGGAAATGAAGACAAAGGTCCATTATTTTGAATATGTCATTGTTATATGTTGTTATGGTCATGTGCACTTAAGTTAATGGTGAATGAATGAATGTTAAGTGGAGTAATGTCGCGCACAGGGTATATTGAATGATAATTAAAGGTTAAGTAATAGAAACTTTACACACATTAGATGAATGGATAATGCATAGTATGGTTATGTTGAATTCCTCACTTCCCCTCATTACTATAGAAACTTGGTTCCTCCAGCCCCTCTAGATTCCTTGGGTGAGACTTCACTTGCTTGCAGGTGATGCCGAAAGGGCCAGTGTCTAATGGTTTTGTTAATTCATTAATGATTAACCCTGAGTCTACCCACTTCCCACCAACACATAATTTTTCCATGCCTAGCCTTGCAATGCCATGCCTTTCCTTGCCTTGGCATGCCATGCCATGCCTTTCCTTATCATGCCATTCCTTTCCATGCCTTGCCTGGCCATTCCATGCCATGTCATGCCATTCCTTTCCATGCCATGTATTTCCTTTCCTTACCATGCCATGTCATGCCTTGTAGTTCATTTCCTTTCCTTTACATGCCATTCCTTGCCTTGTCATGTCGTGTCATGCCATGTCATTCCTTTCCTTACCATGCCATGCCTTGCATTGCCTTACCTTGCCATGTCATTCCATACATTATCATGTTATGCCTTTCATTTCCATGCCATGCCATGTCATGCCTTGCATTTCCTTGTCATGCCTTGCCATGCCATGCCATGCCATGCATTGTCTTTCCATGTCATGCCTTTCCTTTTCATGCCATGCCATGGCATGCCTTGCCTTTCCATGCCTTGTCATTCCTTTCCATGCCATGCCTTGCCTTGCCATGCCATGTCATGCCTTACATTTCCTTGCCTTTCCATTCCATGCCTTGCAATGTCATGCCTTTCCTAGCCTTGTCGTGCCATGCCATTTCATGCCTTGCAATACACCAATCCATGCCCTTCCCTTCCATGGCATGTCATGTCATGCCTTTTCATGCCTTTCCATGCCATGCGATGCCTTGCCTTAATAATCCATGCCTTGCCTTGCCATGCCTTTCCATGACATGCCTTACCATGCCATGACATTTCATACCATGCCTTGCCTTGCCTTGCCTTGTCATCCCTTGCCATGTCATGCCATGCCCTTCCATGCCATGCCATGCCTTTCCCTACCATGCCATGTCATGCCATACGTTGCATTGTCTTGCCTTGCCATGCAATTTCATGCCTCGCCATGCCATTCCTTTCCTTGTCTATCCTTTCAAAGTGTTAAATTGTCAAACATATGTAATAAGCACTAAGAAAAACCCTAGTCTCGAAGATCCTGTAACAAATGCTTTTCCAACAAACCCTAGTCTCGAAGATCCTGACAGCAGAGGTATGGCATGGAATGGAATGGCAAGGAAAGGAAAGGCATTACATAGAAAGGCCTAGCATGGCATGGAAAGGCATGGAATGGCATGGAAAGGTATGGCATGGCATGGAATGGCATGGCATGGCATGGCATGGCATGGCATGGCATGGCATGGCATGGAAAGGAAAGGCATGGCATGGCAAGGAAAGACATGGCTTGGAAAGGCAAGTCAAGGAAAGTGCATGACATGACATGGCATGGAATGGAATGACATGGCATGGCTTGGCAAGGAAAGGAAAGGCACGGCATGGCATGGCATGGCATCGCATCGCATCGCATGGAATGGAAAGGCATGGCATGGTATGGCAAGGAAAGGCAATGCAAGGCATGGCAATTCAAGGCAAGGCATGCCATGGAATGGCAAGGAAAGGAAATGCAAGGCATGGCAAGTCAAGTCAAGGCATGCCATGGCATGGAAAGTAAATGCAATGCAAGGCATGGCAAGTCAAGGCAAGGCAAGGCATGGCATGGCATGGCATGGAAAGACATGGCATGGAATTGCATGGCATGGCATGACATGGAAATGCAAGGCATGACATAGCAAGGAAAGGAATGACATGGCAAGGCATGGCAAGGCAAGGCATGGCAAGGCATGGCATGGCATGGCATGGAAAGGCAAGACGTGGCATGGCATGGCAAGGAAAGGCATGGTAAGGCAAGGCATGACAAGTTAAGGCATGACATGGCAAGGCAAGGCATGGAAATGCATGGCATGGAAAGAAAAGGCCTGGCATGGGATGGCATGGCAAGGAATGACAATGCAAGGCATGGCATGGAAAGGCATGGCATGGCATGTAAAGGCATGGAATTTCATTGCAAGGCAAGGCAATGAAAGGTATGGCATGGAATGGCATGGCCCAGAAAGTCATGGAACGGCAAGGCATGGCATGGCATTGAAATGAAAGTCATGTCATGGCATGGCATGGAATGGAAATACATGACATGGAAAGGAAATGCATGGCATGGTATGGCATGGAATGACATGGCATGGAAAGGCATGGCATGGTAAGGCAAGTCATGGCATGGCATGTCATGGTATGGAAAGGCATGGAAAGGGAAAGGAAAGGAAAGGAAATGCATGGCATGGCATAGCATGG
Source organism: Picea engelmannii (assembly GCA_009831015.1). Lineage (NCBI taxonomy): Eukaryota > Viridiplantae > Streptophyta > Pinopsida > Pinales > Pinaceae > Picea > Picea engelmannii. The sequence goes on from ML802925.1 coordinate 16,002, forward strand.
CAAGGAAACACATGACATGGAAAGGCATGGAATAACAAGGAAAGAAATGTCATGTCATGTTAAGGCATGGCATGGCATGACATGGCATGGAAAGGAAATGCATGGCATGGCAAGGCAAGACATGGAAATGCAAGGCAAGGCATGGAATGGTAAGGCATGGCATGGCATGGGAAGGCATGGCATGGCAAGGCAAGGCAAGACAAGGCAAGGCATGGCATGGAATGGCATGGAATGGCATGGAATGGCAAGGAAACACATGGCATTGGAAGGAAATAACACTTCATTGGATGGAAAAGAAATTTTTGATATAACTTTAAGTCATATGTCCCTATAAAAGATGTTTTGTATTTATTTGGATAAGAAATGTTCCTTTTTTTGTGATGCTTGTTTCTTTGCAATCCACATTTTGATTTAAATTTTTTCTTGCATAATGTTATGGAAAGATATATATTTATTGTTGTATAGGTTAAAATGGGAAGCTACATGGAAAGACATGCAAAGAGGGATTAGTCTATTTTAGTTTGTAGTTGTGTTCTCGGGATTTGTAAATGTAACAACCTATATTTTGGCCTTATAAGTTTACTTATCTTAGTGATTCATTGTTTAGTATTTGTTGGGTTTAGTTAGAATCATATAGGCATTTGAAATGTATACATATGGATCTATTTATGTGTTGTGAGATGTTATTTTTATTGTTATATGTTTATGACGATGATAGTTTTGTGATTTGTTTAAACATGCAAATTGAAATATGGATATTTAGTATGTGGATACTAGTTCATAATTATGTATAATAGATGCAAGGCATTGTGTAAGTAAAAACGCATTTATTAATTGAAAATTAATATAGATAAGGATTCTCATATGAAATTTGTAATGTACATGCATGGATATGAGCTATGTGATATCTAAATGACTATAGTATTGAGGTGACCAAGGAATGGCATGGAAAGGCATGGCATGGCATGGCATGGCAAGGAAAGGCATGGCATGGCATGGCATGGCAAGGAAAGGCATGGCATGGCATGGAAAGGCAAGGCATGGCATGGCATGGAAAGGCAAGGCATGACATGTAATGGCAAGACATGGCAAGGAAAGGCAAGGCAAGGCATGGCATGAAAAGGCAAGGTAAGTCAACGCATGGCAAGGCATGGCATGGAAAGGAAAGGCATGCCATGGAATGGCATTCCATGGCATGGCATGGTATGGCATGGCAAGTGAAGTCAAGGCAAGGCATGGCATGGCATGGAAAGTTAAGGAAAACCATGGTAAGGCAAGGTAAGGCATGGCAAGGCAAGGTATGGCAAGGCAAGGTATGGCAAGGCAAGGCATGGAAAGGAAAGGAAAGGTAAGGGAACACAAGACAAGGCAAAGGCAAGGAAAGGCTAGGAAAGTAGGGAAATAAAAGGCAAATCATGGATAAGAAAACAAGGCAAGCAAATAAAATGCAAGGAAAGGCTAGGCATTGATCACATGCTTTGTTGTGGACGTCCCATCCACTTGACATCTTGCATATTCATCCATGGAGTTGGATACCTTGGAATTCACAAATGTGGAGTGGTTTCATGCATGCACATTATTGGAGGAAACATTCCATGTGGACACCTGGCATTTGAATTGGATTGATGCCTATTTTTGGTGGTGTGTCCCCTTCATGAGAATTATTTCGTGCATACTACTACTCTTTTTGGATGAGGGTAAATTTATTTGGAGAGGCTAACGTCTACATGTTGTTACATGGTCAACCATGGATTGAGGAGAGATATAACTAATTCATTATTACAATATTTATTTGACTTGTCATGGATTTAGTTAGCAATTAATAATATTTTATTGTATAAGAGAAGAGACTCACTCTATAAATAGGAGTTCTCTCTCTCCATTGTAAAGGGTGGATAATTTGGGTATTTAGGATCTCTCCTCTTGGGATACATTGTAGAACATTTTGGAAAGATTGATGGAGAATTTTAGGTATATTTTGATTTAATGTGAGGCTTTATTGTGCACTCATATTTATGTGTTGATTTTGTATTAAGAAACCCTGGTAACAAGTTGTGATTTCCATTATAATGAACCATGCTTCATTTTGGATAGAGTAATGGCAGGTTTCAACTCTCTTATTTCTATTGTGATTATGTCAGCCTACATTATTGTTATTATTGGTTCCTGGAGTCTTAACTAGGATGGGTCTTTAGTCTTTTTCCAAATTTAGGTAATGAGAACCATTAATTGCGTATGGATTTAGCACTTAGCAATCTTTTCCACCATAAGTGATTTGTTAATGTGTAACGCAAGTATTTATAATAACTTTAGAAAAAATGAACTATACTTACTTACATAGACTTCATTAACACTTTAAAAAGTAATTAATCAAATTAAATACATTCATACACATAAAATTCATACACTTTGAAATTCAAACATTCATCAACATAAAATGTAGAAACAATGAGATTCATAAAAATAAAATGTTCCATGAAATATAAATCAACATCATCTAAATTGTACATTTTTTATAAAATGGCACCTCATGCCCAATATACAAAACAACAGCAAGAGCCCTAACACAAAAAAACAACCATTTGGTGGCCTAGATACAAAGTAGTAGTCATTCGTCACTCAATGACCACTACCACCCTCGCCACCCTCAGGAGCATCCTGGAAATTGATCTTTCTTCTCTTGCTCAAAGAATCACCTTGACTGGTTTTGGGCATAGGCGTAGTTTGTCACTCCAGAGACTGCACAAAGAAAAAACATTGTTATAAGTTTTTTCCACAATGAATTAAAAGACTTACAAAATGATACTTTGTAATTCAACATAAGACATCTCATAACATATAGTACAAAAAATTGTGTGGGTGTTACCCTCCTCCGCAACCCTAATCTCTCAACGATGCCACCCTGCATCAGTTACAAGGATCAAATCATGAAATTTAAAAAAAATATGCATAAAATCAATTACATTCATGATACATAAAAATTTATCATCAAAACATTATCTCACGTTGAGTATCTTGGCCTCGATGGAGAGTCACTAACAGGTGGAGCGCTCGGTTGTACGACCTACTCCAAGGAAACCTCTAGTGTGGAAACCTTGGTGGATGGTACAGATGGAAATGGTGTTGGGGGTGGGTGGCATACAGGTGTATCCACTGTGTATGGATGTGATGGAAGAGGTGGTGTAGATGGGTGGACTACGGGTGCATCCACTAAGGATGCATGGAATAAGAAATATGCTAGGGGTGGGCAGCGATGGAACCCCACAAATTGTACAAGTGATGGAAGAACCCTCGTCCTGGAGTAAGGTAAATCATAAGCTATGGGAAAGTGCCCAAGAAGAGGACTGGTACTAAAACTAGAAAAATATCAACAACCTGCATACATATTAATAATATTGAACTATTAGTACAAAATAGTAAAATCCAACAACATAAATACAAAAAATTTGATATTTAAACGATATTTTACTCTACACATGATACATGTGATGTAGGTGACTTGTCCATCCCAGGTGTACATTGCTCGACATCTCTTGGTCCCAAAACCTATAGAAACACAAGAACATTAAAAATTAGAGGATGTCATAAAATATAGAAATCACTATGGTGAATTTATCAAATGTGACACATACATGTGTATGGGGTAGGCCGATTGAGCAAGCTTCATCTACTTCTGCATCAATGGTGGAGATAGATATTGATGCATCCATGGGCGTAGGGTCTGTTACACGGGCGTAGCAACTACAAAACAACATAAAACAAAATATTGATATAAATCCACAAAGTGTAGAAGATGTGAATTGTAGAACATATGCATGTGCCATATGTGGAGATAAGATAGTAGCAAAAGAATTGGTGCAAGATAGAAAACCGCTAAGTAAAGAGGCCTTTGATGACGAGTTTTTTGGGATGTGGTTACATATTGAGTTAGTACATGGTGTGCATGGCAGATGTCTACAACTTCAATACCATTCATCAATTTATAGTCCTTGTCACCTGAAAATTTCTACAAAGTTAATGTCCATGTCATATTCTTTAAGTTTAGAAACCAAGATTGTCTATCGACCTTCTGTATATTGTATCTGTTATATATATGATTCTTTAAATGCACTTTGATATACGTGAACATTATGAGTAGTACATTATGATGGTCCAATTGGTTTAAAGGCCAAGTGCATAAGGAATATTTACTAACATGTCCTTTTCACACATGAATTAGTTACCAATACGAGAAATAATTAATAAAAGCCATTAGACAAATAATAGAAATTTGTGACATTTACTTCACACAGTTGCTAAATATCCTCTATTTTTTCGCAAATCTGAGCAAATCTACATGCCATAAATTACTTGGTTATCATAAAAATTAGGTTTCTTGTTAGATTCCACAGTGTCAAATGATTGTAAATGTGAAAGTGTGGAATCCCAGGAYTGGGCGAGATGCTCTTTTCTCCTAATTGCGATGCTTCTACAAACACTATATAAAATTCTTCTAGTAATGGATTATGTTTYAAAAATTTTGTTATCAAAAAGCATTTTCAATGTAGTGATTATTGATGATTTGTACATTCCTTTGTGTTAGTTGTATATGTGGTGCTCGGCTAGCCATGTATTTTGCAAGCTTGCATTCCATCGGTGATATTCACAGTTTCAATATCATTTATCAATCTACATTTTTTTTCATTTAACAGTCTGGACAAGGTAGATGTCCATGTCATATTGTTGAAATTTGGAAAGATAGTTTGCCTATGGACATTATTCAAATTGTCCCTGAAGAAAAATTGTTGTTGGAAGATGTCGTACATACGCTATGCCGACAAAATTGGTGGTTTTTTTTCTTATATGTTATACTTGTGTTTTTTTCAATGAACTTTTCTATACGTGAAACATATGAATAGTACATTGCAGAATTCCAATTGCTTTATGCCAAACTACAGTAGGCATATTTACTAAAATTTCCTTTCCATGCATGAATTAGATATGGAATACAGGGAATGATAAATAGAAATGGTTAACCAAAAAATAGGAAAGCTAGACATTCACTTGGAAGTGCTCCTAAATAACCTCCATTTTGTGGAAAATCCAAGCAAACAAACTTGCAAAAAATCACTCCCTTATCATGCAAATTAGGTGTGTTGCAAGAAATATGAGTGCAAAATGATTACAAATGCAAAGTGTCAAAGTGTGGGATGATCACTGGTATAAATAGTCCCCACAGGGCTTGAAAATAGAATTAGAACCAAGTAGTGACTATGTGGAGCGTATAACGATGCAAAGTGATAATGTGCGGAAGATATAGGTAGGTGGAATGTGAAGATATAGTCACAGAAAGGGGCTTCGCACAACATCAAAAATGGCTAAGTAAAAAGGCTTTTGACTAAGGAATTCTAAATAGATATTGGGTTGACAGAAGAATTTGACACAATATTTTCTTTTATAATTTCAGACTGCAGTAACAAGGACATGAGCTATGATGACCAAAAGCTTCCTTTCTTTCAAAAATCTCCAAATCAGATGTGTTTTTACTTGCGATTTGTCATGTTTCATGTAGGCTTTTAAAATGCCCATATATTTGCAATGTGCATATTCACATATCCAACACTAGTGTAGTTTGCACATATGTCTCAAGCACTTGCAAGAGTCTGATATATTTCCAACTTCTTTATGTATAATGTGCATATGCACGCCCATGCACTTCTATATTCCATACAACTATATCTTCATAATTCTCACATTCTGAAGACGTGTATCCCCGCAAAGAGGACATTTATTCTATTTTTCAGGAACTGTGCAAAGAAATCAAACAAGTCATTGCATTGCAATCACGTGCTCCTACACTTATGCACTCCTAATACATCGGATACTTGCAAAATGGAATCTATTTGCAATCTATTGAACTTGGTGGAAGTTGTTTTTAATTTATTACATGTATATGTACATTTAGGATTCATCATAATGTGGACTAAGAGAAATTATTATAGTTGTTGTTTGTTTTCAGTTCTATATGACTGGTCATTGCATACAAGCTACTAAAGTCCAATATAAATTGTCTATTTTGAGATCATAGGAGGGACAATGTGCTCACTTTTTTTCTTCGCAATGAGATGAAATAGATAGCCTAGAAAAGAAATCAACTATGGCACTTATCTTATTACAAATTCAACGGTTTATAATGCATTGGAATAGTAGAAGAAAACAATTGGTCAAAGTCCATGGGAAAAATAATTTAGAAATAGATATGTTGTCTTCAGAAAGAACTGGGGAAAATGGTATTGAAGACTCATATACTTTATCAAATTTGCAATCATCGAATTCAAGCGGAAAACTTATGGACAATTTCTACCATATATAAATTTTAGTTAAAACCTCTGCAATTCACTAAGTTTTTTGTTTCCTATTTAAATTCCATATGATCATGGCCATATGTGAAACAAGTAACCTGTCCTTTGCAATTTTGTGTAGCCATTCATACACAACATTCTCCAAAATAAGAGAAATATATGACTTAGTGCAACAATAAAACATGGTGTTTTTTATTAAAGTTTGATTTCATTTGATTTTATATATGCCAATTAGAACATTATTGTTAATGTTTATTTATGAGACATTTATCATAGACACCATAGAAATAGAAATAATATTCAGTTAGGCCAATTTGATTAAATCAATAGAAACTCCATTGATCATTCCATGTCAAGCCATAATCGATAAACAAGCATCAAAATGCCTAAGTTCATGTTTATGCAAAACCTTTATTACATGTTATATTCTTACTCGGACTAGATGCAAATTTCAAAAACTCTATTCAAACAAGAAAGGCAATATATAGATGCATGTCAATATCTAAAACCGGGACATATGTAGTTGTGGTTTCTTGTCCAATGATAGTGCAAAATTGTTTCTAGCAGCAATTTCTGACATTGTTCACAGAGATGCATATAGCATTTGTGAACAACATCAAATTTGCTAAAGATATCAAGGTTGCCTTACAAATTCCATAGCAACGACAATTCTAGAAGCATCAAATAGAAAAACTTGTTCCAATTTCAATCTATCTCTAGTAACAATATATCAATGTTGCAATGTAACATGACCAACAACATATAAACATCTAGTCCAATGTCCATTAAAATTTTGACACAATTGAATTACAAAAAATACAATACAACGACACTGTAATGCTAACAATGCTTAGTAAGAACATTGGATTCAATGCACACGCTATTACTGGTATTTAATAACTATACTAGAAATATGTATATGTGATGTATATGTTATTACACATCAGCATTTTCATCAATATAAAAAAATAATAACTAGATTATAGTTACAATATTTGTGCAAAGAAATCGAAAAGCAATAGATAGAACTCATCGCACATGCATGATGAAATTGCCTTCATTCAATCTTTATCCCACATGCAAGACGACATTGTCTTCATTTAATGTAAATTTACCATGTACTCAAGAATCATGCAACATAAAAACAATTTTGGGTTTCTTTTGCAAATAAATTTCCTATTGCATTTTTGTCAAGCCGGGAAGCAATTCCTGCAGTATAGGTTCCCTGGAAGTGCATTGCACATTATTGTTGTTGATTGTACATATAACAATACTCAGGAAATGTTTATATATAAAGGGCATCTCTGATTACATCTTACAGAGTCAAACATTGCATTTTTTATCAGAGCAGATGCACATGTAGGAGAGTTGCAAATTGCATGGACAAGTTTAAATAGAGTTGAATATTCATTTCTTGCTAACATTGTACCTTCGACATGTTTATACAACACAAAACTTAATCATTTAGGTGTGNTGTGTGTGTGTGTGTGTGTGTGTTTTCAAACAGGCTTGTACACGATATTTGTAGAGACAGTTATCAATCGATACTTACAATGTTTGTCGACGCAATTCATTTTTTCAGATCTTTAACTGCTTATGTTGTGAGTTCTGTTATAAATTTTGATTGTGTTGTGTGAAACACCTTTTATTTTACATCTCTCATCTTGGTTATATTTTTAAATAGAAAAAAGGGAAATTTCCTTGTTTACAATTTTTGTTCCAGTTAAGCGAAGAAATGTCCATATGTCTTGAATAGTTGCAGCTGATACATAAAAGATTGTAGTTTTCATATAGCTTCACGTAAGATATATCAACATATAAAAAATAAACAATTGACAATGGAAAAGAATATTTTTTCTTTTTCATCCTATGTGTTTCCATATTTTATATGCAAATTGTACTGTGATCCAACTTTCTTAGTGAGGGTGACAACAACTCCAATAGTGTTGATTGGATACATGTATGTATTACTTGCAAATTTCTTTATTGTTGTGTCTGGTATGAAATTGTATTCTTTATAGGTTGGAAACATTGTCTCGGTGACACTTGATTCAAGTATCAATATAACACAATCATAATCACCACGGTCATAGCCACTTTTTGGTACAACTTTGAAATTTGTAATAGATATTCTAGCTCTGAGAATAGTAGTTTGCTCATGTCTTTCAATGAGTTGTGCAGGAACAGTCAATGTGATTGTCATCGTGCCATTTGCATCTATCATGTCAGCACACAAGATTTTTCATGATCTATTCTCTTTACCCAAATATGTGTTGTAAACAACCATCACATCTCCAATGAATACTTCCCTAGTTCTACAATTGTTCAAGTCCTCTATTGAGACAATATTCGAATTTGCAGATTTGCATCATGGAATAGCAATCGTAGAAAATAAACAATATGAAAAACAGTTTTAATGTATTTCTTGTCCAACTACAAAATGTATTTCTTGTCCAACTACAAAATATACATGTTTCTATACATGCCTTTCCAATTGCTCCTATTGCACATGATACTTGCTTCACCTATGTCTGACACACTTGACTCTCCAACATTGATTTCTTTAATTCCAAGTATACCTATTTCACTTGAACTGAACATAGCAATTTGCAAATTTCATAATCATATGATGCTATTATTTTGTGATGTTATCGCAATGTGCAAATGGAAAATAGCTTATAGAAATTTAACTTTGCCTTTGTTGTTGTGAGAATGTTTGTGATGCACCAATACTAATACTTCCCTGGCTTGTCCAACTTCTCCTGCTTGGAACAATGAATACGTGAATGCGAAGCACATACAATATATTATATACTATGTTTACATTGACATATGGACCTCTTATTTTTTCTTCATTTTTTTCGTAGGAAATATGTACATCAACTATGCAATACAAAAAAATCACATTTCACATGATATAGTACATAGCATTGAAAACATTTTAATTATATGTACAATATTAAATTGTTGAAATGCCTACAAATGAAAAATATTTTCCAAGTGTAAAAGACTTTGTTATGAACATCGACACATAGCATTGTCCACTGCAACAAACTTGTACTTTTCTACTAGAAGATATATATGCATTTGCACAACACTTCGAGCTAGATCTCACAATTGAAATGCATCAACAAATAGAAATTAGTGCCACAACAATTGCATGATTCTATGGAACTGTAAAAGCAGTAGAACATGGTAGAATACATTTAGTTGGTTGAGAAGCACACACAAAAATCATAGCAAGATCCTCACAACTAGTACAAGATTTAACACTTAGGATCTTTGGCGTTGTTATATGGAATCAAATTCATCAAACACCCCGACAATTTCCAATATCGAACCTAACATATACAACCAACACAAAGCACTGCACTAGACCCCCGCAATCTTCTCACCTATATTTTTCGCCCCTATGCTCTCTTCATAAGTATATGGCTCTTGCAGTCAAGACTGTTAATTTTGTTTTCAACCATTGTGTGGATAATTCATATGACTGATCATCGAATAGTTTTTCCTTTCCACACCTTCACATTTCCAATGGCTCTAGGTTAGTTACTTTAACAACCACGTAATTTTCACGATGAACGAGCCATTTATGGAAGTTTGATTTGTGAAAAACAAAGGCTAATTAGAACCTATGTGAAGTAAACATTTTGGTTGTCTATGAGTTCTCTAATTCTTTCTATTAATCATTCCTTGTATTCTGTAACTAATTCAAGTTTAGAAAGCACATGTTAGTAAATATTCCCTATGCACCTGGCCTTAAAGCAATCTAACCTTGGTAATGTACTATTCATAACTTTCACGTTTATCAAAATGCATTTAAAGAAAAAAAAAAACTATAGCGGATAGAAAAATAGAATAGCATTCTTGTGTGGATAGCCTATGCAAGACGTATTCCAGTAACAATATTGATTCAACGACAATTTAGAGAAGTTCCATGGACAAATTTCCTTATAACGTGACATGGACATCAACTTCGTGGAAGTTTCCAAATGACAAGCACTATAAATTGATGACTGGTTATTGAAGCAATAGACATCGCCCATGCAAATTATACACTAACTCAAGATGTAATGATCTCTTAGAAAAATTGTCATCAAAAGGCTCTTTACATAGCCATTTACAAGAAAACCTGATAGGACATCATATTTGTAGATATTGTATTACACGAGAAGTCACGGGTAGTACATAGGATACTAGAAACGACGACGCTCTCTCACAGGAGACACAAGGACTACAAAGTGTTTCACACTATCAAAGCATCAAGCAATCTGATCCAAACAGATCACACACATATGACACACCCAGATAGTTATGACCCCACATTATGGAAAGGCCACTAGGAGTACGGTGAATCTTTGGCATTGCATACAACATTAAAGGAACCTAGATCTAAATTGCAACATATCAGTACATGAACACCGATGCATGGAGCCAACGAAAAAGTGGGAACATCATCGTAGAAATTTCCAGTTGTCTTTTGAACTATTTATACCACTTTCCAGGGCCATAGTAGTCATATCCAATTTACATTTATCCACAAATAGAGCTTCCACTAGATGTTAATTGAGAATTTCTACCAACCACACAACCACCAGGTCCATTTATTCCAGGAATCATATTTCAACTGCAAAGTCCCTGCATCCATGGCTTATCCTAGCAAACATGTGATTTACTACACCCCACAGTTCATACACACCACTTGCATCCCCACTGTTTCATTCTCACATCGGATGGCACTAAGAAGGAAACAGTTGGGAAGGGGACCCAGCGTATAGTCAATGACCAAGATCCCTAGACTCGCCAAACAATTTCTTGAATTGTGCTTCAAAGTTCCCGTTGTTCACCATATTTCATTGTCAGCATTTGTTGTGCATGCTACCATGGATCAACACCTTTGTTGAACCCATCAGATTTTTTCTATGCTACGGACTACCCCCTCTATCAGTTGTAGTTTTCCTCCTCTTCTTATTTATCGGCTAATCCAAACCATACAAGAGGATGATATTGGGCTTGTTCATTGGAACAATTACCCTGTCCTTGTGATTTGCAAGTGCCCGAGTAACTAGGAAAAGTTATAGTTGTTGGAATTGGGCTAGATACCGCTTGAATTTATGGAATACAGGATGAAACATGTCCACACTTCGTTGGTCCATAGAAATCCATAGTAGAGAGATGTTATCAGCCCGGACAAATGTAGACCAAATCCAGCTGCCACTTATGGGATGACCTTACTCATTCCAAAAAATTTCCACGGCAGTGACAATAGCCCAGACATATGATTTTCACTTACTCAAGCAATGTGTGGGTATCCAACCTAGCCACTTCACAATGCTCACAATCCAATAGCATTTTTCTGACATCCCAGTACATCTTGAACCGAGGACCACCAAGCTAATAGCCTGTGAAACTTGCTAAGTACCAAACGTTAGTGTTAAAAGTCTATAACAGGGTAAAATCTATGGAAAAATAAGCCACCGTGCATCAAATGTCAACATTGTCCTTGCTTCTCCTCTTACTACTCTATAACACTAACTGCATCAAGCGATAGTGTTCAGAGATATAAATAAATAAGATCATCTTGTTTCCCTTTGACAGATAAGTGTTAAATGGCATGACAAGTACATATTAACAAAACAGAATCCATGGCCCATAACCATGCAACCATTGTTGAAATGAGCAAAGTAGATAGCACAGTTCTATGAAATGTACTAGTGTTGTTCTTTTCAAATGAAAATAATCCAAACTATGTTTTCTATTTTGCAATCTAGCGCATCTTTTCTCAATTCAATGGTTATTTATTTTAATGATATGTGTTTATTACTTCGTCATTTACTATCAGCTAATAAGTGCAATTCCAAGAATTTTTATTCAATACATTGTCCATTCACATCTGAAAAAAGTCTAGCATGTCTGTGTAATTCCCAGATCGTCTCTAGTGACAATTTGTTCGGTTTGCCACAAAACATTCAATATGCAGATGCATTGGAGTTGTGCACATCAACTCTTGACAAACCCTGGATTTCCAACTCACTAATAATACAATAGCCATGGATGAAATATGCACTTTGGATTGTATGCAGTACTATGCAGTATTGATATATATTGTTTCATATACATATAATTTACCAAGAAAAAGGTTGTTCCTTGTGTAATTGTTACATACATACCTCCTCTTAGGAAAATTTTCTTGAGTTTCTTCTCCTACATTATTTGTCACTTATTTCTCTCCTACAATCACTCTATTTAATTTTCATGTGAAAGTGTGCAGCAAATTCAATGAACACGCAAATAAACACTTATGTCAAAATCACATGAAATACACAATATTAACGAACAACAAATTAATAGTACACAGATGAAATTAGAAAAATGCACTTCCGCAATTCTTCTTTCATGTTTATTTCTTTTCCTTGTTCTCTTTTTAAACACTGGTGATTGTTTTATTGTAATTCACATCGAAGAAGTCAAATAGAATTGCATATCGATGGTAGTGATATGCAAACACAATGCAAATTGTCGATATTTTATTTTCTCTAGGATGAGAATTTGCATTGTCGATATTTTATTTTCTCTACGATGAGAATATCTGTTATATCAACTACTAATTGAAATGCTTGACACAATTTCTT
>ML802925.1:29077-49778 GCA_009831015.1 Picea engelmannii
ATCGGCTAATCCAAACCATACAAGAGGATGATATTGGGCTTGTTCATTGGAACAATTACCCTGTCCTTGTGATTTGCAAGTGCCCGAGTAACTAGGAAAAGTTATAGTTGTTGGAATTGGGCTAGATACCGCTTGAATTTATGAAATACAGGATGAAACACATCCACACTTCGTTGGTCCAGAGAAATCCATAGTAGAGAGATGTTATCATCCTGGACAAATATAGACCAAATCCAGCTGCCACTTATGGGATGACCTTACTCATTCCAAAAATTTTCCACGACAGCGATAGTAGCCCAGACATATGATTTTCACTTACTCAAGCAATGTGTGGGTATCCAACCTAGCCACTTCACAATGCTCACAATGCTCACAATCCAATATAGCATTTTTCTGACATCCCAGTATATCTTGAACCGAGGACCACCAAGCTAATAGCCTGTGAAACTTGCTAAGTACCAAACGTTAGTGTTAAAAGTCTATAACAGGGTAAAATCTATGGAAAAATGAGCCACCGTGCATCAAATGTCAACATTGTCCTTGCTTCTCCTCTTACTCCTCTATAACACTAACTGCATCAAGCGGTAGTGTTTAGAGATATAAATAAATAAGATCATCTTGTTTCCCTTTGACAGATAAGTGTTAAATGGCATGACAAGTACATATTAACAAAATAGAATCCATGGCCCATAACCATGCAACCATTGTTGAAATGAGCAAAGTAGATAGCACAATTCTATGAAATGTACTAGTGTTGTTCTTTTCAAATGAAAATAATCCAAACTATGTTTTCTATTTTGCAATCTAGCGCGTCTTTTCTCAATTCAATGGTTATCTATTTTAATGATATGTGTTTATTACTTCGTCATTTACTATCAGCTAATAAGTGCAATTCCAATAATTTTTATTCAATACATTGTCCATTCACATCTAAAAAAAGTCTAGCATGTCTGTGTAATTCCTAGATCGTCTCTGGTGACAATTTGTTCGGTTTGCCACAAAACATTCAATATGCAGATGCATTGGAGTTGTGCACATCAACTCTTGACAAACCCTAGATTTCCAACTCACTAATAATACAATAGCCATGGATGAAATATGCACTTTGGATTATATGTAGTACTATGCAGTATTGATATATATTGTTTCATATACATATAATTTACCAAAAAAAAGGTTGTTCCTTGTGTAATTGTTACATACATACCTCCTCTTAGGAAATTTTTCTTGAGTTTATTCTCCTACATTGTTTGTCACTTATTTCTCTCCTACAATCGCTCTATTTAATTTTCATGTGAAAGTGTGCAGCAAATTCAATGAACACGCAAATAAACCTTTATGTCAAAATCACATGAAATACACAATATTAATGAACAACAAATTAATAGTACACAGATGAAATTAGAAAAACGCACTTCCGCAATTCTTCTTTCATGTTTATTTCTTTTCCTTGTTCTCTTTTTAAACACTGGTGATTGTTTCATTGTAATTCACATCGAAGAAGTCAAATAGAATTGCATATCGATGGTAGTGATATGCAAACACAATGCAAATTGTCAATATTTTATTTTCTCTAGGATGAGAATTTGTATTGTCGATATTTTATTTTCTCTACGACGAGAATATATGTTATATCAACTACTAATTGAAATGCTTGACACAATTTCTTGATCCAAAAAAAAAAAAAAATTCTAAATATGTAACAAGAATATGAAAACATGATTTCCTTCAATTTATGTCATTCAAATGATGTTTAAGCTATGTATGTAACTTCCAACAACCGGGGAAAAAAAATATTGAAACAACATACCTTGTATTTGTCTCTATTTATATTTGATTCCTTTTTCGTATATATAGTTTCTGAAATAGCTCTTGACCAATTTAATCCACCTGTGAAAAATAAAAATAATAGAAATATCTAAAAAAAATCGCATATATGATGCACATAAAGAATATTTCATTCAACCATTTGAACCAGCAACACAACTGATAAAAAAGGACTAGTTTTCTTAAACACCACACTAATGCCATTGCAAATTTGAATGAAACCAAGTAATTGTATTATGCATAGAGCACACACCATCAAACATGATGCGAGATGTAGAACTGTGGTAGTGCGTAAATAGCAAACATGTCATTTCTTCACACAAGATTTGAGTATAGACCAAGTGCTAAATAGACAAAGTACCAGCTCTGTGCAATATACACCTAAGTGAAAGTGTTGATGACATCACTTTGCCAATTACACATGTCTATGCAACCAACTCTTCCAATGCCAAACCATAAGTGGCATGAATTTTCGCAGTCTACATAGGTATACCTGGTTTACAAAAGACAGTCTATTTTTAATTTGTGCACGCATCATCCTCTGACATTGCTACACTTTTGCAAGTCCACATTTCCAATACTTTTGCATCCATTATTGTGACAAGCAACATAATTTTCAAAATAGGTCATTGATTTATGATGAATTGATTTTCTTCGATTTAGTAGGAAAGGCCACGCATATAAAAGTAGTGTGAATAAAATGTGTTGCTTATTTATAAATTGCTCGATAGTTTTTTATTATGGCTATTGTTATTCGAAAGGTAGTCAATATATGTGTAAAAGGAAGTTTAGCAGAATGACATACTCCTCTTGGCATTTGGGTAATCCCAGGTCTGCGATCTATTTGTCTTGGATAATTTTCTAGTCAAAATCGTTTTTACTTTGCCATTTTTTAAGTTGGATGAAGGTTTTGCAATAGAGAGTGTGGAACTGCACAATAATAACCGACATGAATTCTCTACATAAGCATTGAAAATATACAGTATTGGTTGTGTTGGTGATATTCCTTTGCCACTTCCAAGGTTCCCAAGACTTGGTTTCACCGAGTGTCGCCACAAGTTCATAGCTATACTTAGTCTACCTAAGACGGACTATTTTTAATCATTATGTGAAGAACCCGCATGGGTCATCCTGCCACATTGCTACACTTCTATGTTGGTGTTTTATGAAGTAGTAGTATAATCAATCCCCCACTTGGTGAAGGGACCAACTGTAATGACGAGAAACATGGGAGTGGGATGTGCCCTCATCTTCCAAGAGAATATCTGACACGAGTGGAACTTCTTGACCGATTCAACGGAATCCTTGATTAACGTCGACCAAAAGTAACTGGCTCGTAGAATCTTTTGGGTTGTTTCCAACCCAGTCAAATGACCACCACATGCTCCAATGTGCCAGTCGTTAAGCACAAGTTCCACTTCTTCATGAGTGGGACACCGATGGAGGATGCAATCTACACCCCAACAATACAAAGTGTTATCAAGAATGAGATAGTTTTTCACCTGATGGTGTATACATCGACACTCGTCGCAAGAAGCAGAGGCGAGGCACTTCAAAGTCTGGAGATAGACTAGTATATCTCCATACCAGGGGTCCAAAGATGAAATTAGAAAAAGATCTCCTTTAATCGGTGATTCTTCAGGCGTAACATCACTTGACTCGACCGGAAGTTCCAAGATAAGTTCTGCAAAGACTAGTGACTTCTTAGATTTCACAGAAACAAAATCCAAGTCAAATTCTTGGAGGAAAACTATCCATCTACTGATCTTTCCGTCAATTACCTGTTGTGTCAACACATATTGAAACGGATTCACAACAACAATGATTGTGGTCTTACGAAGCAGAATATAATGACAGAACCGTTGGACAGCATGAACTGCTTCCAATGCAAGCTTCTCAACGTGGGAGTAGTTGATTTCTGGTCCAACTAGGCCTCAACTCAGGTAATAAATCACATGCTCTTCAAGCATATCATCCTCTTGAACCAAGACCATACCGATGGTTGACTCTGTCGCGACCAAGTACAATAAGAAATATTTATTATAATTGGGTGGTCGAAGCAGAGGGGCAGATGTGAGGGCGTGTTTCAATGCCTCGAAAGAGCGTTGAGCAGCTTCATACCAATAGAAAGGAACGTCCTTTTTCAGTAAACACATGAACCCTTTAGTGATCTCAGCATAGTTTTCGATAAAACTTTGAAGAAAGTTGGCTTTTCCCTATAAACTCTGAAGTTGAGGGACTATGCACGGGGGAGGCAATTGAACTATCACCTCAACCTTTAGAGGATCAACCATGATCCATGTTGTTGAAAATATGAAACCTAGAAGACGAACTGATGTCACACAAAAGTTGCATTTGTTTGGATTCAAGAAAATCTGATAGTAGCGACATTGCTCAAATATAAGTTGGAGGTGCACGGGATGATCAGCTCTCTTACAAGATCGTAATGTTAAATCATCGAGATAGGCCTCGACTATGTGTCTGATATCGTGGAAAGAAAAATACATGGCCCGTTGAAAAGTGGCTCCAACATTCTTCAAGCCAAAAGGCATATTCTAATAAGAAAATTTACCCCATGGACAGATAAAATTGGTTTTATGTTGGTCTTCGAGCTTAATCTATATCTGATTGTATCCTGAAAAACCATCCATGATAGAAAAGACCTCACAGCCTGCACATTCATCGACAATCTGGTCAATGAATAGGGTGGGAAAATTATCCTTTGGACAAGCCTTGTTCAAATCACGGAAGTCCATACATACGTGAATCGTTCCCTATTTTTTGTTGACCGGAACGGGATTTGACACCCATTGAGTCAACTGAACAGGGTAGATGAAACCGGATATGAGCAGTTTCTCTACTTCAACCTTAATAGTTGTTGCTTTCTTAGGATTTACCGGATGAAGCTTCTGTTGGAATGGCTTAGAGTCAGGATATATTGTTATTTCATGTTTGATGATTCTTGGATCATTGCCTGGCATTTCCTCGTAAGACCAGGCAAAAATGTTGCAGAATTCCTTAAATAAATCCATGTAGATTCAAATCTCCTCGGGGGAGAAGTATGCTCCAACGAAGACATTCTCCACGATGCCAAGGATTCTGGAGATGTCAATAGGTATCATTTCAGCGATGGTTTCCATATTACCTTCGGCATAAACTACGTGCATAGCCAAAGTATTGATAGGAAAAGACCTATCTCCAGTCATATTCAACAAGAATTCACCTGCCTCAATTCTTCTTAACTCTAGGAGAAAATAAGATCTGTGATGGAGATCATCCCAGGGTCTGTCCGGACTAGTTATTGCCTCAATAATCACCTCATCTGAGGGAAATACCAAGTCTAAAAAATCAGTAGTGGTGAGGTAATCTTGAGCCCAAATAGGCTCGATAGTCATATCTAACTCATGTGTGGGAGTCGGATCAGGGTCGGTGAAATCTTGATGGACTATAGAGTATGCAACCTCTGTCGTGGACAAGGGCATGGCCATGCCATGATTCCCTGTCCCTTCCATCATGGCTGATGGGGAAGGAAGAGTCCATGGATCGTTAAAGTGAGTCATGCGTAATGAAGACACTTGAAAAATTTCAGCCTTAGGTTGGTCGGGGACAGTCGATATGAACTTGATAATGTCAAAAGGAGGCGAGTAATCGAAAGTACCCATAAAAGGTGGGCACAAACCAAACCCTACGTTGCCGAAGTTGGGTTGATGTTTATCAATCACCGGGACTATGGATGCCCTCAATGAAGGGTTAGGACGAAAGAAGGACAACTAATCGATGGACATGATATGGCCCTCGTGTGGAAACAACAAGACCCGAAAAACTGTGGAGACCATTCCATGCATATCATAGGTCCAACTCCTTCCTAACAGAAGGTTGTAGTTGAGAGGCACATCAACCACTTCAACATCGACGCACATGGCATTCCCCCCTAACTACACGAGGAAAGAAGGGATGATCCCATGTGGTCTGAAAGAATGACCGTCAAAAGTAGTAAGTAGAGTAGGTGACGGAGACAAAATGGGTTGGCCAATGGCCTTCCAACACACCAATGACATCATTCATGTCAAGGCGCCCTCATCAACCACCGTGCGGAAAATATTCTGGGTAAAATTTTTCATGGTGTAAACCACTACTATATGAAATGCCACGTGGTAGGGGAGACGTGGTTTTAAGTCGGTCGTATTAAGCATAATCGTTCCCAGATTATAGGTCTCATTGAATCCCAAAGTTGATAACAAAGCCTTTCTCTATGCAGGGCAGCTCTAGGGGACTTCCAAAGCAGACATCACACAATGGGTTTGTGACAAATCCTCCACCACAGAGTAGTTATGGGCGGCCCTTGCATTCGGATTATCCAAATCTTTCCTGAACACCCCTTTCAGGATGCGTGTCATTGTTTCTCCCATCGTCTTCTCGGTCTGGAGAGGAACATATGGTTTTATGGCTTCCCTAACCTTTTCAACATATTTTGGCATTCAGTAATCGTGCGCTCTAGTAGCTATGTAGGCATCACCTTTCATCATATACATGTTCATGGATGAAGTATTACTAGAAGATGGAGGGGGTCCCTGACTGCCCCCATCCGCGTTCGAAGAGGGTTGAGTTAGATTTTGCCCATGAGGACATGGGTTCGTTAACACAGCAGGTTATTGTTGTGCCAATAACTTTTGGGCCTCTACAAGTCGAGGGCACAGGTGAGTCGGATGGTCCTCCGTGCAAAGGTTACATAGATACTTCAACTTTCTTTTCTCTGTGTTTCCCTTGCCAGCATTATTGGTGGGTTTCTTATCCCCCTTATCCTTCTTTCGTTGTTTCTTCTTTCTGTCAGGCTATTGGTTGGCCTTCAAGTTTGTCGATTGCACATTGTGTACATCTGACGTTTGAGTAGGGGGAGCAGTCGAACCAGTGGTTGGGTTGGTCGTTGTCTATTGTAGAGACAATTGTTGCAATTGATTCAATAGTTGATCGACGGGTTTCGCTTGTGGTGAACCAACTATACCATCGGAATGTGGTCCAGACTTCTATCTGGCCTTGTCAAGAATGGACCGTGGCATATCTGGAAAAACTTCATAAAGTAAACCAGACTGAGAGTGTATCAATTCTAATTGTTGAGCTCTCATTATCACTTCTTCCTCGGAAAACACTCTCGACATTGCAACGTCCTTGGATACTGAGGTACCAAAGACTTAAGGAACCACTCCAACAGAAAACACGGTGGGAATGGTACTTTAACCAAACTCTTCTGATATCTCCATTCTCAGATGTGATCTGAGATATGGTCAGCCTTTGTTTGCTCAAAGTTGGCCAGCAACTCAGTGTCGTCATCGTATCTCACAGGTAATTGGAAATGATTAATAAAAACCATCGCCAATTTGCCAAAAGTAGAGTATCTTGAGCGGTTGAGCTTGATATACCATTTTGCGGCACTCCCGGTATGAGTGCGTTGAAACAGACGCAACGGTACAGAGTCATCTCTCAACGAGTTCGACGAGCAACATAGGTGAAAAGTGGTCACATGATCACCCGGATCTTCGTTAGTCTTACCTTTGAACTTTGGAATGTCCGAGGGAAACTTGGTCATCATTTGAGGCCAAAATGGATCGTGACAGATTGGGTCGTTTAACAATCTTGACAAGTATTGAAAATGTAATGTTGCCAGAAATGGTAGCTTGGGTTGTTGACTATATACAAGGAAAAAGGAGCCTAGAGTTTGGTTGTCACCAGGTTGCCAGGAAAAGTTAGGTTGTTGACTAGGGTTCTGGTAAACACCATGGTCATGGTCGACGTACGGATACTACGCTTGTTGAGACATCATCAATTGACTCCCTTAATTAGACGTTGAGGGTTGGGTGGGGATTTCTCCCTGCGTTGTGTTCCAAGGATTCTGGAAAGGGTTGCCCCCTGTCGATCCGATGGGCATACGTATTGAGCCTTGTACGGGGTTCCATTGGCCATGGAAGGGGTTTCCCCCGGTCGACATCCTTGATGAGGGGATTGATCTATGCCATGGACTTGAGGGTCCTTATGAGGTGTTTTCCCCCTATGCAGGAATAGTACCCTATACAGGATTTTGTTGTCCAAAACTAGGGTTTCCCCCGGCTGAGATGGAAGCAGACGAGAATGCCTTATTACCAAACACACTGAACAAAGAGAATGGAAAGGAACCCACCAACGTGGTGTTGGAAGAAATTCCTTGACTACCTGCTCCGAACAAGTTGTAGTTCATGTTCAGCTAGACGAGCTACTAGGGAGCACCACCTATTGAGAGGGACAATGGAGGTATATGACCCTCGCCGTAAGGGAAATCATTATAGGGTGTTGAGGTGCCCCCCATGGACCCTTGTAGAGGATCGTTAGAGATCCCTACCCCCAGACCCATGGTCTGTAGGGTGGAATAGGAGAGGACAGAGTTCGTATCAGATCCAGGCACCACGTATGAAAATGGAGGGCCCATTGCACTCTGGGTGAATGGAGTAGTGATTGTCACCATGGACAGAATCAGACCACTTCCCATAGTAGAGGCGGTCAATACCATGGTGGTCTGGACTGGCGAAGGTGGGTTAGGAGGTGGAACGCCCCCTGTAGTGGTATCCATAGAGGGAGTGTGAGGACTCTCTGACGAAGTAGCAGCATTTGCTTCCATCACTGCTTGCAGGACTATGTGACGCTTGTGATGTGTTACCCTTGGAGGGGCAATCTATATCAAAAGTGGCACCGACAAGTTAGTGATCGAAGGGTTATAATTCCCGAGAGATTCCGCTCCAAGGTTTGAAATAGTTTGTTCCTCCAGATTTGAGTGTTCTTCTCTTGGGGATGGATCGGGTACAGTTTCTTGCAGCCCGGTCGCCTCAAATGACCCTTGTTGGTCAAGTCTTCATTGTAATGGTGGCGGTGGTGGCTCCAATGAAACTGGTGAAAGGCCCTGAAGCCTTCGTGACCGGCAAATCTCCTGATCTTCAATCTTGTGAAAATATCAGTGACACTGCAAGGCTTTTACTAATGTTGAAAACTAGAACACACTAGAAAAGTTCCTACAAGATAAAGCAAGCAAACCACTAGCTAGTTGGAAGAATAGTTACGCCAGCCAACACTAGAGAAACTTACTGGTGCAAGTGAAACTCAAATATGGAAGCACCCTATGGGTATACTCTACAAATCATGGCCTGACTTTTGTCTTAGGTACTGCGGTATACCCCCGCAGTCACCTGTGTAAGTCACTAGAATAAAGGCAACTAGGTTTCCAGTGCGCGAACAGTCACTAGGCGGGTACATTCGACAGTCGGGTGGACCGCAATGAGAAAGGTATCAATCCTGAAACCTATCAAGGGTATCGAAAACAAGTGGTTTGGAAGACAACTGAGGACCTCAAACGGATTTGAGATCCACGAAGCTCCATGGCAAATGCGACCGACAGAATCCCACGACAATTCATCTATATGTGTTCCCCACTACGCTTGGTCCAGCTTTGGAGGGGTTATCTCCGCTACCTTTCTGCACGCGACCTCGTGTTTATCCCTTGTGTCAGAGGGGGGTCCCAGACAAATTTCATGTTTACTGTAATTTTAACACTCCCTAGTACAGACTCCAATGTTTGTTTTATAAGCCTTGAAGAGTTTCCTCTCCAACATAAATCAAGGCTCTAGCCTAGATTAGTTGATGGACCCTACAAACATAAAGTCTAATTAAGTTTAATTAAGCGTTAATTTTAAGTGGCTTATCTTAAGTCAAGGAAACATAAATGAAACTGAAACTAGTGGTGTATTTTAAGAGACAAAAGAGAAGACCATTAAATGAAACTAAAATCAAAACTACTTCTTTTTGACAAATAAAGATTTGCAAATTTAAACTCTTTAACCAACTTTTCGTAACTACTTTTTTTCCTGAGATATTTTAAAAGAAAAACCTAAAACAAGATTTTGCTTGACTATGAGCTACTTAGTGTTCTAAGCAATCAGTAAAGAACTTAAGAAAGCACTTTTTTTTCCTAACAAGTAAAGCAACTAACCTAACTACTTAACCAAACTAAGAAATGAAATCTTTTTTCTATTTTTTTTATGCTTCAAACAAGAAACTTGAAATAAATTATTTTTCTTTTTCTTTAAAGTAATAAAAAGGAGAAAAAGTGAAGACAAGACAAGACCAAAAACTGACTTCTAGCCTACTGTGGATCGCAAGGAATCACTGACAATACTGAACAGGCTTATCAGAAAAGACTCACAAACTCGTCTAAAACCCTTTCAAAGAAAACACAAGAAATCTTTAACAGATAAGCAAACTAATGTCAAACCCAGGCTAAGGACTGTAACAACAGAGACCAGTACTAGATCAAGAAACCCCCTAGAAGTATGACTTCAATTAGGGAAGAATTTGACTGCCTCTTCTTCTAGAAAAAAAAAAATTATTGACACAGGCATGCTACTGACACTTAAGCATCCTGCGTATGTACGTGGGTTGTCTAAAGGTAGGGCATGTATGTATGCATCTAGACCCACTGCAGGTTGCGTACACCTCTATAACTTCTCAAAAAAATAAAACTAACAGGTAGACTGACAGGGCAAGGAGTACTGGTATGGCAGACCAGAATCCCTTAAAGACTCTGCAACTTACAAGAACTCAAAAAAAAAGGTAATCAAACCAATTAAACCACTCAAAAACTATCCCCTAAAACCCTATAGGTTTCCCCAGTACGGCCACCAGTTCTGCTATAGCGGGAAAACCCCCCAATCGACTACACTAGGGTTCAACATGTAGGCATATTTAACCTTCTAAAATTCTCCTACTTTTCATAACTACCCCGAATATACCCCACATTCATGCATAAAATACAAAGTAAAAAGATCTGGTAACTATACCTTAAACTCTGTGTCCAATGTCGATCCTTTCGCGTTCGATTGCTCCTCGACTACAAGTCTCCTCCCAATGATGACCTACATTCACAAACAAAAAAACAAGGAACTACAAACATGCATCTTATATATGAATTAGTGGGTTAGATGTCATAATAAAACATAAAGATTGAACACATCATTTTGCGGGACAGAAAAAGTATTCCTTTTATTGATATCAAAAAGTTTACTTACAATGAGATCGGTGACTGCTCCTCGAACCTAGTTCGAGATCCTCTTCACCAAGCTCCAACTGTGCTTCCACATATCTTTCTCCTCTCACACTCTCTCTAGGGAATGGAATGGGCTTATAATGGAGGAAAAAGGAAAGAATGGGAAATTCTGGCACAAAACTCACAAGGTGGCTGCAAATTCTTGGGGCAAGGAGGGAATGTGAAATGGGCAGAGTTTTACTGTAATTATGCTTAGCTTTGGAATGAGACCTCAACACCTCCTTTTATATGAAAAAAGGATGGTTATTCGGTTGGGTGAAGGGCTATAGGCAGTGGGACAGTTGGAAAACTACCCGATAGCCTATAATCTCAACGAATTCCTTGCAACTTTTTAATTTTTGCAACATTTGTGGGTATACACGGGCTGTAATGGTGCAGCTAGCATATGTACATGAGCTGTAGTGGTGCAGGAAGCATGTGTACGTGGGAATTAATGGTGCAGGGCACGTACATCTTCAAAAATATGGTTTTTAAGAAGAGATGCTCAATGATGGCTTGGCAAAAATAGAAAGTAAGAGGGCCTAATGCCAGGTATGCATGTATGGTGAAATTTAGGGTTATAACACTTTCATACAACAATTATCATAGAATAACTATAAACTGAAAATCTCAAATACAACAATGCAGTGAAAATAACAAGATCTAGAAATATTAACCATGCACAGTAGACACAAGAACACAAGAGATTATCTTGAGAAACCAAAACTTGGGAGAAAACCCAGCAACCTTTCTCTAGAAGAATTTAGTCCAAGACATTACCAGTACATCACCATCAATAGCCAAAATAACATATAGAGAATATCTCTCCCAAGGCTAGCATCACTAATACCTATCTCCTCAATAATATGACCAAGAATAACCAAAAACGAGCTTCTCCAACTATAGCACACTCTCCAAGATAACCAATAACCCAAAAATAGTGAAACTGCGAAAAATGCAACTGTAACTTCCTTGTGCACATTGCAGAAGGAGTTGTTTTCTTGTCCAAATGAAATGAGCCAGTCCTATATTTATACTAATCTGGGCGTTAGCCTGGGGTCGACTTCTTGTTTCTCAGTCTTCAATTTATTTATTAATTTCCTATGAGGTCGACTTCTCTTCCTAGGTCTTCAATTTCTTCATGGGGTTTATGTAATGGTGTAAATGGGTTTTCTTTTACTTTATTGTGGAGAGTGACTGCCCGAAGTTGAAAATATCCAACACTCCCTCTCAACGAGGGAGGCATTCTTCATACCTGGGTTTCTTCTGTCATAGAAAGGTTGTCTTCATGAGCCATGTTGATGTGTCATCTCCACACAAGCATTCCATCCCGAAATATGCATGTGATAGCATATCGATTCCATCCACTCCCTAATAGGAGAAGGACTACACCTAGGCCATTCACCACTAGTAGAGCCCCATGAGTGAATGAATCATTACCCTTGGTCATATCAGCACTATCATATCCCCATGTAAGACCAATCTAGGATAATGTATGCCTAATGCTTATCTGGGCCACTCACCATTAGAAAAGACCCATGGATGAGTGAATCATTCTCCTTTAGTCATACCAACACTAGCATAGCCCTATGCATGACCAATATGGGAGAACGTATGCCTGAACCTAGAGAACATCAACATATTTGGGTCATTCACCACTAGTAGAGCCCTGTGAGTGAATGAATCGTTTTCCCTTGGTCATATCATCACTAGCATAGCCTTGTGCATGACCAATCTAGGAGAATGTCTTTTTCCGATGTTATCAACATACCTGGGTCATTCACCACTAGCAAATCCCCATGAGTGAATGAATCATTCTCCCTTAATCATTTTAGCACTAGCATATCCCTGTGCAAAACCAATCTGGGAGAACGTCTACCTGATGTTGAAACATCAATGCTCATCACTAGCCAAATCAACATGTTTAATCATGTGTATCATCCTCCTCAACCAAATTAGCATGGCCAGTCTGGGAGGATATATGTAATTTGCTCATTTGTGGATAAGTATTGGAGCTTCACTGCTCCCTTTTGTACCATGTCTCGGATGAAGTCATGCAAGAAGCTTCTGAATTTGCACCACTTCACGACTTGTGACACTGGCTATGACATACTTCCTCTCTATTGTACTAAGTGCTACAGAATCCTGCTTCCATCTTATCCCAAAAATCAAAATTGATTCCAAGCTAAAGAAGCACCCTGAGGTACTAAATCTATCTTCCGCATTCCCGCTCAATCAGAATATGTATATCTCTAGAGCCTCACTTCATCACATGAGACAAACCATATCCAATTGTACCATGCTTTGATACCACCCACTGGAATTGCCTTGGCTTCAACCAAATATTGGCTCAGGGTGCTCACTGCAAAGACAATATCAGGCATGGCATTAACCAGGTACATCAAGGATCCAATCTATTGCATGTATAACGTGGGATCCACAAAGTTTGAATCTGAAGTAGAATCACTCAACTTCTTCAGATTTGTCATCATAGGTGTAGTCATGGACTTTCAATCCATCATATAAAATCTCATCAATATCCCCTGAAGAGGAAGATCTCATTTTATCTTGTCACACCTTTAATCCCAAGAGTACATCCAACCAGGATCCTCCATCTCAAACTCTGAGGCCAACTCCCTCTATCACTGGAGTAAGTCTTGTTGTCCAATATTCCTCACCGGTTGTTCCCTCTATGACTAAGACAAAATCCATACCCAGTCCTCCTAACTGATTGTCTCCTCTGTCACTGCAGCAAGCAGTATACCAGATGAAATATAATATACAGAATAAAAATATTTAGCAAGCAGTAATGAAACAACAAGATTATAGTTAAATCAATACCAGAATAACACCAGAAAGAGCACCTTTATTAAGATAGCAATGTTCACTTTCCTCTTCAAGGAGGAAACCTCTAGCATAGCATATCTCTATTACAATAATCTCCAAGACAAAAAATATAAAATACCCCCTACTCTTATTTATACTAATTCTACCTTCTAAGGAAACTTCTAGAGGAAGATCTTTCTAGAAGTGGAAGATTCTATTAGGTCTTCTTACATTAACTTATTCTCCTTTATTTATTCGGCCTTATTAACTAATGTCACCCTTTATTACATAGAAAACATATCCTAATAACTAATGACCCGTGAAGAGGGGTTAGGATCATATCCAAACATGCCCTCCCCCTTCAAAAGCATCCTTTTCCTCAAGGTTGAAGGTGTGGAAACTGTTGGAGTATGGTCGTTGGTTCCCAAGTTGCATCCTCTTGTATGTGTCCTTCCACTTGATCAACACTTCCTTGATAGTTCTACCTCGCAACTGGAATTCATGGGTATCGAGGACTGCTTCTAGTTGGATCCAAAGGGAGCCTTCTTCATCTAATTCTGGAAGGATGGTTTGGACCCTACAATTTTGTCCCAACAATTTCTTTAGACATGAAACATGGAACACCGGATGGATTTTGGAAGTAGTTGGAAGGGCCAATTCATAGGCCATTGAACTAATATGCTTGATGATCTGGTAGGGACAATAAAACTTGGGTGCCAACTTGTGATGTCCCTGGGCTTTGAGAGATGTTTTTTTGTAAGGTTGGAGCCTGAGAAACACCTAATCACCTTCCTAAAAAACCCTTTTTGAACGATGATGGGTTGCATGTTGCTTCATGAGATTTTGATCCATGTGGAGGTTATCCTTCAGAGCTTCTAGGGTGGTTGTTTGACCTTGCAACATTGTATCAATAGATTGGACCTTCAAGGTTTGTGTCTAAGATAAGTGAGCCCCGAGGTGAGGATGGTTGAGGAATGTAGTCTTCATGGGTGGGGCCTAAAGGATGGTCTTTGTTTCCAATGCTAATTGGCATGCCGGCAACCAAATAGTAGGATGATGCATGCTGACATGAGCCTGGATGGATTCCTTTAAGCCACTAATAAAAACTTTAAGGTAAAATGTATCAGATAAGCCCTCATTTTGGATAGCCAATTGTTCAAATGTCGTGATGAAATCTATGACTGATATTGTTTGGCGCAGCTTGGTGATTCATTCCAAAAAATGTGATTCCCTATCAAATCGGGCACAAACTGCTTTAGTGAACTTGTTCCAAGTGGGTATTCGTGGATAACATTTCTTATGCCACTATCACCACTGCCACTGTTCTTGATCCAGGTACAAAACCCCTACATGGAGTTTGGTCTCATCATCCCAAATATTATGAAGAGAGAAGTATTGTTCCATTTGAGAAACACACCATGTTGGGTTGGATCCATCAAATTTACATATGTCAACTTTGGGAACCTTATTCCAATACTGTGGAGAACCCCAAGGGGAGTGGAACGAATGAGTATGCTCAAGATGGGAATGTTGGGTGTCTTCTACATTGGGCTCCACCTTCTTAACTTTCATGAATTGTTGCATGGCAGCATGGATGGCTACTTGGACTTCTATGTGAAGGTACTCTTTGACTTCGGCATGTATGGAAGTATGGAGGGATTCCACTTCTAGTTCTAAGTGGGACAGCTTAGACTCCCAATCTTCTTGAGTTTGAGCATGGGTGGTCGGCATGGTAGAGAGTTAGGAAGTAGATGAGGTGTCAAGATGGAAATCGGGACCACAAAAAGTGATAGGTACCAGGGTGATCAATAGAAAGAGAGGAGTCCAATGGGATAGGTGGAAAATAAGGGTGTCCCAAAAAGGGTTGGGACCGCGGGAAAAAAAGGATTAAAAGTCAATCATACCACTGCAAGCATAATGAATAGAAGGATCCAATGGACTAGGTCACAAATAAGGGTGTGGTTGGGCCCCAAACATTTTTTTTATTTTTTTTTTACTCCTGTGGATTTATACTCTGCTCTGAATACTTATGCAATGGCGGAATTCCCAAATTCTCAATAATAAAAAATGTGGGCATGGAGTTTTTATGTAGCGAAATATTTAGCAGGGGACAAGTTTCACTGTAATATATCAGTTATTGTCGTCCCAAGGGTTAGGCTTTGCAGGGTATCTACAAGAAAGGGTTTTCCCTATGCTATAACTCTCTTATATATGTGTGAGGTCAAACAGTAGTACTCAACCCAATATCTCGGGGCACAAACTAAGGAGGCTATATTGTACCCTTAGTTGTATTACCTGATTACCCAAGTACTAGAGAGTATCTTCCTGAGTGTTGTTCTTGGTGACACTATAGCAGTCAGGTGGTCAATTAGTTTATCTACGGAGGGCTTTAGGATATCTAGGACGATCTGTATACAGGTGTTGTCTAATGTGCTACCACTCGAAGGGGTACCAACAGGGGTTACAAAGGTGTCCAAAAATGTGCTCTTAAGTACCACTTGTAGTTCCTACGTCTATGATTCCCAAATCGAGGTTTTATGCATAGAACGACAGATCTTTGTAGCTTAAAGACGTCGGAATATGTCTCTACCCTAGAAAAAAAAATTACCCCACAAGTTATGCCCAGGAAGGAGCTTTGATGCTACTTTCAATATACCAGATGAAACATAATATGCAGAACATAAATATTTATCAAGCAGTAATGAAACGACAAGATTATAGCTAGATCAATATCAGAATAACACCAAAAAGAGAACCTTTATTAAGATAGCAATGTTCACTTGCCTCTTCGAGAGGGAAACCTCTGAAGGATCAAATCTTGTCACTGAGAAGGGGGGGTGAATCAGTGACACAACAATTATATCAATTTTTAATATATTAATGCAAACAGAATCTAAACACAATATTTTTATCGTGCAACCCAATTGGGAAAACCACAAACTCTTTTTTATTAACTTCAAAAAAAAAATTACATGTTACATTGAAGGAAGATGTACTTCCATTTTTATCAACACCAACTGACCAGGATGCACCCACACCCTATTTTACCAGTACCAACTGGTAGGAGGATACGACCCCCTTTTTAGTCAGCGACAACTGACAAGGAAGCACCAACTGCCTCTGTAGGCACCAACCTGCCCTTGCACCACCCAACCACCCTTAATGCATAGGTATTAGATTTTCTTCCTAGAATCTTCTTCAGCTTTTGATCTTCTACTCTGCACTACAGAGACACTCTTATTCTCAACACTATTCCTTGATTGTATACTCTTCAAATGGTGTGAGTGTGACACAATTGTGTCCCTTCATTTCGACCATCACACCTCTTCGATTAATTAGTGTTAATTATTGTTTATTTATTTTACCATGAAGGTTTTTCATAAATTGATCATAGTCATGGATCAATTTAATCCTTTATGATCAATCTCGAATCTCTATTATTTTCACAAAGACCAAATTCTACAGAAACGCTTCCTTCAATCCATTTCATATGACCGAGCATTACAAAACCACAGGCTTACTGACTATAGCGATGTATAACAGTTTCCTTTTAAAACTCTTATATCATATGACCATCGGCGATAACCAGATGCTAAGCCAAACGAGTGCTTGAGCGCTTTATCAAATCAATGGTCACGATTCAATCTTTTGACGAGATGGATGGCTGACAAAACTTTGCACTTTGGAACTTAGGGACTTCAACATTTCAAACCTTTCGAATTTAGATCGGATGGTTTATTTCATGGAAACAAATCAACAGTCAACTTTGATCCTTACATTCATCCTTTCACTATTAAATTCGATATTTAGGACTTAATCACGCATCGAGATGGACGGCCACCTTTTACTCTGGGTCTTCGGTCTTCGGATATTTTCGATCTCAACACCTTCTTTCCTCCGAACGTCATTCTTCTGGAGCTGACAAACAGCTGACACGTTTCCCTCTTTTGATCAATGGTCAAGATCGCTCGTGAAGTGATCTCCATATCGGACGTCTTGTGTCCACTTTGGGACTCCAGCATTCGGGACTTCGGGACTTGGGGCAAGTACTGGTGGTATATCTCCCGAAGAAAAACTCCCAGTGTGAGATAAGTTTCTTACGTCACTTGCTAATGTGTCATGAGCCGAGTAGTTGCCACGTGTCACTCTAATTCATGATTCAGCTTGACCAGAAATGTTGATTCAGCTTGACACTTGTCATTCTCTGACTGTGCCACATGTCCTTGCTAATGTAGACTGTTGACATGGTCTACCACATGTCCTTGTTGACATGGTCTGCTGACTAACAGCCCTGATCCAACGGTCCTTGTATGTCCTCTAAATCTGATGGTCCTTATTCACATCGGATTTCTGGGCTCCGGGTATTTCAAAACTCAAAATGACGGGCATAAGTTCCTCGCTTCTTTATACCTGAAGTGAATTATGTTCATTGATCGGGTTCTTTAGATCAACGGTTTGATCTATTCTGCAATGCATCTCTTGTAGCTTTATCATGTCCTTCCACTTTGAGATTATCCAACGGTTGTGGATATTCTCGAAGAAGATCAACGATCGACGATGATTGTGGAGCTACAATTTACGAGTGATTTAATTTTCCTTTCAATCTCTGCAATCTATCCCTGTCGTAGATTTTGCGATTGCGCATCCGACGGTCACTATTTAATCTGACTTAAACTGGTCGTTAGTTGGATCAACCACAGTTGTAGATCATTGAAGCTATGTGATCTGACGATCTAGACGAATTGTGGGATTGTAACTAACAAGTGATTTAATTCTACGTTCGCTCCCCATAATTCATTTCTATCATTGATGGCTTGCAGATCTAACGGTCATGATATTTCAATGGTCCTCAAGCCCATGGTCACTCATATGATCGATGCGTGTTATACTAGAAAATCAACACAGTCAACCTCTTGATCGGACGGTTGTTGAGGCTTCTAACTCTGATTGGACGATTGTTGAGCTTACGCTTTTCCTTCCAAGTTTTGATCTTTGTGTTTTCTAACCCTCCTGAGATTTTATCATAGGAACATTTGTTGATCCTTTCGTGATCAACAATAATCATGAATTTCTTCTGCTTCCTGATACATTGTGCAATGCGCTTTTCCTTCTGCGTTTTGATAGTTCAATCATACTATTTGACATCTTCTGCTGACTGATATACTATTGACATCAATGACAACACATGAATGACAATTTTTCCAACAATGTCCCCCTTTTTCATTGAGGGTAACACGACAACTTAATACACAATATCCCCCTGTGGTGATGCTTATGTCCTCTGAAGTTACTCTCCCCCTTTGGCATCAATGTTAAAGGGTTTCTTCTCTTATGATATGTATGTATAAATGT
This sequence comes from Picea engelmannii, assembly GCA_009831015.1. NCBI lineage: Eukaryota > Viridiplantae > Streptophyta > Pinopsida > Pinales > Pinaceae > Picea > Picea engelmannii. The sequence goes on from ML802925.1 coordinate 48,183, forward strand.
TGAAATAATGTAACTGCAAAGAGTATTCTTATTATTATTGATATATTGTTTATAGGATTAATCCCCATTGTGGATTAATCATGTCGATAATTGTATTAGGACCAAATCCCCTTTTGCGGATTGGTCAACAGACAATTATAATAGGCAGAATAAGAAGTCGTCCCCAGCATTTAATAAGAAGACCCAGAAATATAATAAAGGTGGGTTTACCCACCCAGATTAAGAAGTCGGACCTGCTAGTGAAGAGACACTTCACACATGCCAGAACTTGTATAAATAAAGGAGGCTAGCGCCTCATTTGAACACAACTCACTTGCTCAGTTTGAGAGACAAGTTTTGATCTATTACCGGCAAAGGAGAGAGGGAGAAGAGTGGCGCATCTTTTGGAGAGGATTTTCTGTATTGGTTTGAGTTATCTCTTGACATTGTATTGGCAATTTATGATAAGGAAGTTTTTGCTAGGTTTTCTTCCCCTAGAGAGTTTCCCAGGATAAATATTGTGTCTCTTATGAATGTGTATTTCTCAGTGATATTGTTCTTATGTTGCTCTTATCTATTGAAATGCAAAGAACTATAATAATGGCATAAACATTAACATGGTTTCAAAGCCAACCTGGAGGAAACATATTTCGCAAGAGAAAAATGTCACTGTTGCAGTACCTACAAATTAGGGTTTTTCAAAAGTCAAGCTTTTCAGCTCCAAAACTACCTAGAAAGTTGTGCCCTCCCCCAAGGATCATTTTGGCACCTAGAGAACACCTTTTCAGTGGCTAGATCTCCTGGAAAGTGAAACCCTAGTTTCACAAAGTACCAGAAAACTAGATTACCAGAAGTACCAGAGTACCAGAAGTACCAGAAAACCAGAAGTACCAGAGTACCAGAAGTACCAGAAAACCAGAAGCACCAGTCCAGAAATCCGTAGATCAAGTTTGAGGGGGTAAAAGTTGGATTTTTGAAATTCTGACTGCACCAGCTAACTCGCCTCAGCTCAACGCATCTATCCCCTAGATCAGATTTTCAAAACTCAAAGTTTGAAAAATGAGGGTTTCCTCATAAAACCCTAAGTTGCAGTTGCAGTTGCAGTCTTAGAACCAGTTGCAGTTGCAGTACCAATTGCAGTTGAAGCCTTAGAACCAGTTGCAATCACCCTTGAAGTTATCTCAAGAGTTGGAAATGATTACCGCTGCTACCAGATGGAGCCACTACCTACAAATGTTATCAGAGGTATGTACTTACATATGTTTAATGGTTAAACCCTAAAGAGTATTTGCAGGAGAAGGGATCTCTTGCCATAGATCCAGAAGGATCTCAAGATCCAACACATTTAGAGGAATGATGCAACCCAGGTGTGATTATTCTGATATACATCTATTTGTCATAACATTATCTTGATCAATGTTGCATGTTGAAGCTATGATCAAATTATTAGAAGGATTAAAAGTTGATCATAGAACTTATCCTCTAACCTAACCTTCTGTCAAGATAGTGTATTGTCTTAGTACAGCAGACAGGTTGAAGAAAGCACTCGTCACTTGAGTGAAGGAGACCTGGAAGAAAAGAAAGCACTCATTCTTGAGGACAAGGCTCCAGGTTTGA
>ML802925.1:54885-66665 GCA_009831015.1 Picea engelmannii
TACCAGCAAAGGAGAGAGGGAGAAGAGTGGTGCATCTTTTGGAGAGGACTTTCTGTATTGGTTTGAGTTATCTCTTGACATTGTATTGGCAATTTATGATAAGGAAGTTTTTGTTGGGTTTTCTTCCCCTAGAGGGTTTCCCAAGATAAATGTTGTGTCTCTTGTCTATTGAAATGCAAAGAACTATAATAATGGCATAAACATTAACAATAAATACTTCTTTTTTTTTTCGACACCTGGTATTTCCTTCTGCATTCACACCTTTTATGTCATAACTAAATGACTCCTTCTGACATTGATTGCAATCTCCCCCTAAATAGGTGCCAACTAATGCATTATTTTCTTAAGAGATTTAGGTAGGAAGAAGGATTAATCCCAATTTTTTCCTGAGATATTCAAATACATATCTGCTTAAGGGTTTTGTAAAAATATCTGCCACATGTTCTTATGTTGGATAATATACCAATTTAATGTTCTTGTTTTCAGCCTGATCTCTTAGATAGTGGCGCTTTATGGGAATGTGTTTCAATTTTGAGTGTTGGACAGGGTTCTTAGAGAAACTTATCGCGCTTGTATTAACACAATGGATAGTTGTGGGTTCTTCAAATACTATTTTGATGTCTTGTAGAGTTTGTTTCATCCATTCCACTTGTGTGCAACATTTTGATGCTGCAATATACTCATCTTCAGTACTAGACAAAGAAATTGAAGATTGTTTCTTTCTTATCCAAGCAACCAGTGATTCTCCCAAAAATAATGCTCCTCCACTTGTACTTTTTATGTCATCTACACTTCCTGCCCAATCAGCATCTGAATAGGCTTTTAATGTGAATGAATCCTTGCTAGGGTACCACAAACCAAGATCTATGGTTCCTTTCAAATATCTAAAGATTATTTTTACAACTTGAACATGGCTCTCCTTTGGTGATTTTTAGAATCTAGCCACCATCCCAACAACTTGCTTGACATCAGGTCTAGAAGTTGTTACATATAGCAAACTACCAATCATTGATTTGTAGTGTTTTGGATCTACAGATTTGGACTCATCATCCTTGCTTAATTTGCATCCAACTGTCATAGGTGTACTAACAGGTTTGCAATCCTCTAAATGGAATATCTTAAGCATGTCCTTAACATATTTATATTGATGGATAAAAACTCCTCTTTTGGACTATATTATTTGTAATCCAAGGAAGAAATTCAGTTCACCAAGCAAAGACATTTCAATTCTTGTTTCATTATTTTAGCAAAGTCCTTACTCATTTATTCATCATCGCTACCAAATATAATACCATCAACATACACTTATACAATGATCATGTTATTATCATCAATTTTGCAATAAAGATTGTTGTCTGTTGATCCCCTTTTGAGGCCCTGATTTTGTAAATAAGAGTCTAGCCTTGCATACCATGATTTGGGTGCTTGTTTTAGTCCATAGAGTGCTTTATTTAGTTTACAAACATAGTCTCCTTTGTTGGTTAATTGATACCCTTCTGGTTTCTCAATATAGACTTCCTCTTCTAGGTTTCCATTGAGAAATGTTGACTTGTCATCCATTTGGTATACTTCAAATTTTCTGTAACTGGAGAAAGCTAAGAACATCTTAATTGCCTCTAATCTGGCCATAGGTGAAAATGTTTCTTCATAGTCTACTCCTTCAACCTGAGCATACCCTTTACATACTAATCTGGCTTTGTTCCTGATTATTTGTCCATCTTCATTCATTTTATTTTTATATACCCATTTAGTTCCAATGACATTTTTATTTTTTGGTCTTGGAACTAGTTCCCAAGTTTGATTTTGTTTTATTTGGTCCAATTCTTCATTCACAGCTTTGATCCAATTATCATCTTTACATTCCTCTTTGATTGATGTAGTCTCAACATATGACAATAATGCTATTTATGTTTGATATAATAGTTGTCTTCTTGTGTGCACTCCATCATTCATATCTCCAATAATCAGTTCTTTGGGATGATACTTTTGAGTAATTCTTGAGGGTGTCTTTGTATCTCTTCTCGAGAATTCTTCTCTTATCTCTTCATCTTGACTATCTTCTTCGCTTTCACTAGTATCCATATCAACTTCTTCCCTTTCTTTTTCATTCTCTTCTACTCCTTCTAGTTGTGTGGCGAATGTCTCATTGTCATCTTTATCTTCATTTTTAGATATGGTTTCTTGATTTTTGATCCTTATCATTTTTAGGTCATCTACCTTGACATCTTCACTCTCAACAATCTTACGTGATCTAATATTGTAACATCTATATGCTTTTTTGTTTGAAGAATATCCAAGAAAAATACCTTCATCAGATCTGGCATCAATTTTTCTAAGACTCTCATCTAGTCTTTTGATGTAGCATTTACTTCCAAAGACCTTGAAGCATTTTATTTATGGAGATCTTCCAAAACATAGTTCATAAGGGGTCTTATCACTATTAACCCTAAGCTTTTCTATGTTCAAAATGTATATTGTTGTTCTTACAGCTTCCCTTCAATATCCGTCTGACAATTTTGCTTCATTGAGCATAGTCCTTGCAGCGTCCTGAACTGTTCTTTTCTTTCTCTCAGCAATCCCGTTTTGCTGAGGTGTTCTAGCAGCAGAGAATTGTCTTTTTATTCCTTGGGTTTCAAAGAAGAAATCAAACTCTTTTGAGGTGAATTCACCACCATTGTTTGATCTAAGACATTGGATTTTTGTCTCCTTTTCATTTTCAACAAGGGTTTTAAAGGCTTTGAATTTGTTGAGCGCTTCTAATTTTTCTTTGAGAAAACATATCCAACCCATTCTAGTAAAGTCATCAATGAAAAACATAAAGTAAGAATCTCCTTGAAAACTCTTGGTCCTCATAGGTCCACATAGGTCAGTGTGAACAATCTCTAAAGGTTTAGAGGTTGTGTATTCTTTTGCCTTGAACCTTATTCTAGTTTGCATCCCTAGTTGATAGTGTCTACACATAGCATTTGAGGGTCTTATGATTTTTGGCAAGTTTCTTATTGCAACAAGGTTGTTGACTTTCACAAGATTGTCAAAGTTAATCTGCCCCAACCTTCTTTGCCATATCCAAATTTCATATACTAAATTTATATGACACTCCTCATTCAATTTTGAATCTAGTATATATAGATTTTCAGGAGTTTTGAGAGAAGTACCAACTAATTTTCCTGTGTCTTCTCTCCTAATCTCACATTTTTGGGAATCAAAGATGCATAAGTGTCCCTGATCACAGATTTGACTGACACTTAATAAACTAGGCTTCCGTTTTTCGACAAGTAGCACATTTATGGCTTTGTCTTTTCCCAAACTCACAGTGCCTTTCCCAAGTATGTTACTTGAAGCATTATCACCAAATGTAACTTTACCTTTTTGTTTCTTTAAGTCTAAAAACTTGTCCTTGTTACCTGTCATATGTTTAGAGCACCCACTATCAACATACCAGAGATCCTTTTTATCTTGATTTTTTAGGGCAACAAGACATTTCCTTTTTGATGTCTTTTCTCTCCAAAGTTTCTTTTGTTCTCTAATGACCTTTGGTTGTTCTGAGACTTCCAACAATCTACAATTAATGGCCTTATTTCCATGGTTATGACATCCGAAGCATTGTAAGTCCCCTTCTTGTAGAGGTGCAAAGGAGTTATAGTTTCTTCTTTTAACTCGATTTGTTGCTTGTTTATCCTTAAGGATATAGTTCTTGTTATCGCTCAGTTTGTAGTTTAGGTCATAGACTAGAGGATAAGGGTCAAACTGGCGTAACAAGGACCTACCCCACCCAATGTCACCACGATGGGGAGGTCCTTTCTATTTAGGGTGGCTAAGCCCAAGGGAGACGTCCCTGGCAATCTAGGGTTTGAAAGGAAAAGGGATTAAAGGATTAAGGCTAGTTTTCCCTTCACAGATTACCGCCCAGAAGATAGTCAAATAAAGAATAACCACAGAAAATACACCTGCTTGCGAGACAAGAAAACAATGAAACTAGTAGATGAAATAATGGTTAATACTTCATAAATCAATGACTATCAAAATTTAATGTATATGAGCAGATACAATAGTAAAGATTGACGAAGTCAATGTTTGCAATAATGACAATGGCAATATAATGTTACTTGTCAATAAACACTAGAATAATATAGCATCTAATGGAAATGATCAATCCTTGAATTAAATCAATGCATTGAATATCATTAGTTGCTCGTATACAATAGATTGTTGCATCAATATCCTAGGGATGACGTCAGCTTCCTTTAGGGTTAGTATGATTTTGCAATGTAATAGACAAAGAAGGTCAACGTTTTGCTAATTAGCCAATGAAAATTACCAATTCATCAATATCTATCACAAGATGACCAAGCCAATAGTATTATCAATCAAAAGGGCTCAATAAATGCTTGACGTCATCATTAATTGTTGAGTTAGAGGGCTTGTTGCGTCAGGTATGACATCAGCCCTAGTTAGTGGCATTAGGGTTTGTTAGGGTTTCAAAATTTGAAAGTTTGAAAGATGAATTTGCACAACAAGATCAACGTTGGAAAGAATACCAGTGCCTTAGGGTAATATGGAGTCAAAAGTAATGGCATAAATCTCAGGAGGAAAAATTTAAAGACTAGAGGGTTAGGTCCTATGGTGTTGCAATGGAAGGGCCCTAGAATCAAAACCCTAAGGGAAGGAGGCTCATTCCGGTGTTGCTTAAGCAAGGCCTCATGTTCCTTCCTCTTTCTCTAAATACTCTTGGCAAAACGGCTAGCTTCAAAGTACAAATCTAAGGGTTAAAAGTGTTGCAGGAGCAAGGCTTTTCAAACCCTAGAAGGTTAAAACCCTAGGTGTATAATTAACTAGGCCTAGGAAGTCTCCTCTATTCAACCCATACTTTAATGCTAACTCAAAAAAAGGGAGATAAGTGTAGCAACAGCTAGGCTATATATTCCTTCATCAATGGCTAAAACAATTTCTCAAGCATGGGGACATATAGCAATGACCTACTAGTGTGCTTGGTACCTAGGGTTTCAAGATTCAGCAATATAATAGCAATGATATAACAAATGTAAGAAATTAATCCTACAACCATTCATTTAAGAAGTTTTGCATGAGAAATTCACTTACATATCATGAAGAATGCATAATCAAACCCTAGTTGTAAACCTTCCATGAGAGAAACACCACAAATGCCAAGAGAAATCCTCCAAGAAGAGTTGTGCCTCACTTTAAAAGTCCAAGAGCACCAAACTAGGGCGCAAGTTTTAAGAGCTCACAAGAGAGTGAGTTGTGTTATGTTCAAAATGAGGAAAAACGTCCTCTATTTATACCAATCCATGACCTTTCAATTAAAATTTAGGTCATTAAAACAGCCGACAAGGATGACTACAAAATTTACACTGTTTTTACATTAACTGCTAAAAAGATGACATAATATGAGCAAAAAGAGGGACGTCAAGCCCTTCTGAGGGAGACGTTGGCCCTTTTTGGGAAAATCAAGCATCCAGAAGCCAGACGTTGGCCCTTCTAGGGCTCCTCCAAGCTGCCACACGTGCCAAATGACCTCAGCACACTGCCACACGCTCCAGACAACGTCCATCTCTCTCAAGTGATGTCATGTCCGTCAAAGGCAAGTGTTCCATCTGCAGTGGGTGATTCCCCCTAGGCCGGGCTCTGCCAAAGTGTCCTGGGTGGAACATCCTTCTTTCTTCTCGTGCAATGGCTCATCATAACGTTGTCCTGTCTCTACCATCCCAGCAACCATCTAATGGACTCTTCATCCCCATGGAGGTCCGAGCTAATCATATCCCCATGTGTACCGGTCCACTGGTACATGTCCGCCGGGTATGGTCCTGCACATCAAAAACTTCGCCCTCCATGGGCTCATCAGTCCTCGGGATCATAGCAATGTCAATCATATCTCATCATTAAATTTATCAAATACATGCATAAAATCCCTAGCATATCCTCTAATATATCAAAGACATTACACTGACCTACTATACACAGTTGAAGGAATAGACAAAACAACCTATTGGGCTAGTATCCACAAGAAAAAGGAAAGTTTCCACATAAGATGATTCAAGCCATGTATATGAAGTGATATGGTCTAGGGATGTCCAGTCATAGTAAGACCAGGGGTAGGTGTTTTCTATGGGTGCCTTTGTAGGAGGTGAGCTGTAACCATCATGGATGCACTTTTTCCAAGCCCCTTTATTGCCTTTATTCTTTATTTATTGCTTTTCTTTCTTTTTTACTTCAAGGTCTGACCAGAGGACACTACCTTGGCGTGGTGACCAGAGCTGACAGTGTTACCCACTGGTATTTTCGCAGAAATGATAAGGCTGGATCGTGATGAGACCCCCTTTCCCTTGGCCATGCAACCAAAGGTCATTGCCCTGGCATGGTAACCAGATAATGGCAATGTCATACTGCTAGATACCTATAAACATAATGGGTCGGCTCGTGATGAGACCTCCCATCCTCTTGGTTAGGTCTTGTTTTATTATTTTTCTTAGGGTCCCTTGTGTTTCTTATCGAGAGGCCTTTTATTGCCTTCTCGGGGATCCCTGGACGAAGCATCTCTAGGTTTTATTTCCTATGGATTTTATCTTTTACCAGTTGATTTTACCCCCTAGGCCTTTAGCCCCTTCTTCCCACAGAACGAAGTGTAACCCGTCAAGTAGGTCATCCTAATGCCCGGATTAGGGGAATGGGATGGATGTGTGGGAGATACGATGTAAAGTGATAGTATGGTGGGAGCGGACGATGGCTCTTCAAATCCCCCCTGGTGGCCAACCAAAACCCATGAATACAAGCTTGCTAGGTCACCCCGTTAATCCCCCAAACAATGGTCAAGTGGGTTAGTGTAAGATCCAAGCAGTTATCAGAAATGTAAGGAACCTGATGCATATACAAGAAAGTTATAATGATCAAACATGACACATACCATGATACCTGGACCAATTACCTCATGAAGCAAGAGTCTTCTCTGATGCAAGTCCAAGCCACTGGTGATGGAATTTGTTGCTACTGATAGGACAAGTCTGGCGAAGAAGAAGAAGGATGGGCCCTCTAGGGCCATGCTCAGGTCAATCCTACTCTCGGTACTCCATGTCTAGGACCTGTGGGCCTCGAGACATGATCTCCTAGTTATCCCTAGAAAACAGGGATAACATCTGGCTCCAACTCGGGGACATGTGCTCACCGTAGAGCGCATGAGAACCTCAGCATCTCTGGCATAAACCTGCAGACCTGCTCACACTTGAAAAGAGAGCATCAGTAACAAAAGGTGGGGTGGTATTGCCACCCCGCAAAATATAACATGTATACATATGAGATAAAACAATCAAGATGCATATAAGGAAACAAACAATAAATGCAGACGGAATAATACACGGAAATACCTACCTACTCATACTTACCTGTATAGTCATGTCCCACCACCTTGGTGGGGTTTGAGGAGGCATCCACTGATGGGTAATGGGCGCCTTCTTCCTTCTAAGGTGGACAAGTAGTACGAGTTATCCACTGATTCCATCCCGATCTTTAAAGGTCCGAGCCATGATTGTGTACTTCCCTTTACATTAGTTGGCTCTCCTTTCTGAGTATCCCACATCCATACCAACTCCCCCTCCTTGTATTTGTGGATCTTGTGTTTGGTTGTTCCTTGAGAAACCTTGGTGTACTGTACTGAGGGGTGTGGGTGGGCTTCTGATGTAAAGGCCTCCTGTTGGGACAGATGTATCTGCACGTTCTCTTCATCTTTTGGTCTTTTTAGGATCTTCACCGTCCCTACCTCTTTGTTCTGAAACTGATCTAGGAGTTGCTGATATTCCTCTTTCTTGGGCCACTCAATCTGGTCAAAGTCTTCATCCGTAGCAAAAGGCATATCTTCTGGAGAATATTCTTGAAGGGTTTGTATCACATCTTTTTGTGCTTCATTTACAGAAGGAACAACATCTTGTACATGGGTTCCAGTTATCAGCACATTGAGTAATCGTCCAGTTTTTCCGTCTTTTAAAGGCAACCGCAGAAAGGTGAGATCCATCTCAAGGGATCTGCCTATCATTGCACCGAACTTCCTAGATAACAGCATTCTCCACACATCCGGGACATCAACAACTATAATGTCTATGCGAACGGTCTTCTCGGGGAATTCTTTCAACTGTACCTCGACATTCTCGACAACACCATGTGTGGGTATTGCTTTGGATTCGAATCCACACACATTTCTGTAAGGCCTGGTTACCTTCAGGCCCATCTGCTGCATGACTTTGAGAGACATCATGTTTGCACCAGCACCTGTATCCAGCATGCAATTGTTGAGGTATTTTTTGTTCATCATAAGAGTCATGAAGAAAGGTGGATTTTCACCGTGTTGGATTCTGAAATGGTTGTCTTGCAGCATAATCGGAGGGTCCATAGGCTCAGTCGTTCCCGAAAAGAAGTTATTGAAGTGTTCTTTAATAGATGGGATCTTAATTGCTTCTTTTGAAGGAACATTCACATGCATCTTCGACAAATCTCCTTCAAGATCAAAATCAAGGGTAACATTATCAGCTTTGGATGTCTTGGAAGGGAGAACCTCAGGAGATTTTGATTGATCATTCGCAGGTTGCTTCGGGTTCTTTCTCCGATATACTTGGACTTCTTTCTTTTTTAGCTTTTCTCGTGATTCTTGGTCCAAGTTGTTAATTATTTCTAATCTTGTTGCTCTGGATGCTTCCTTCAGGGCTTGTTGATGTTCTACATCAGTGATGTTTATTTGAGGGAAACTTGAAAAGCAGTCAAAATTGTTGACTTGTTGCTGGCTGGCGTTATAACGACACTCATTCTCCCAATGTGTTTCACTGCATTCCAGACAACAAGGGTTTTCATCAACTACATTCGTAGGGGCCAGAGTATTCAGGACTTCATTTTCATTCTTCGGCTTGTAAGTTTGATTCCCTTTCTGGAATGGTCCTTTGAATGGAGGTATAGGTGCCTGGGTCTGGGACTTTTCAAGTCTCACGATCCGGTTCATCATTTCTTCTTGATTCTTCATGATGCTATCCATTGAAGATTGTAGCTTACTGATACTGGTGCAGAGATCTGAAGTAGGCTTAGCATTGTGTACCACTTTCTGCTTGGTGTCTATTTTCCCCCTAGGGTTGGCAAAGGGCTCAATCTTGGATGAAAGGAGATTTCCTTCAATCTTGGTTGCAATCTCTTGAACTTCTTGAATGGACTGAGGGTCTTTGTCTCTAAGAAGATACCCTAATTGGCCATTGAAAGATCTAGTATAAATGTGAACAAGGTAATCATCTTTCGAATGGTGGCTTGGGGGGATTTGTTGGAGAAGTGCTTCGAACCTGGCATGAAACTCCCGAATGGATTCATTCTCACATCTGGCAAGACCATTTAGTCAGGTGAGAAACATGTTCGATTCTTCTTTGATACTCCACCTTCTGAGGAAGATTTGTTCGAGTCTATCCATGGTCTTAATGCTTCCATCAGGCAGGCCAAGATACCAATGTCTTGCAGCATCATAAAGGGTGGCAGAGAACAACTTCATGACCAAGTCCTGAGAATCATCACTAATGGGGTGAAGCTAAAAAAATTCCTAGAAGTTACTCATATACTCTTCGGCACTAGTAGCATCAGTGCCGGTAAACTTAGGCAACCACTTTTCATATTTAGGTGGAATTTGCCTAGGGTAGCCAGGTATGGCTAACATGTCTAATGGATTGAACAAAGTAGATGACCATTGTCTCTGATTGTTGACTGGGTTTGTAGTACCGGTCTGAGAAGTAGACATGTTTAAAGGGAGTCTCTTTCCAAAGAGTGACTTAAAACCAGGAGAATTAGCAGGAGGCTTCCTTCTGAAAGCTAGAGGAGGGTTATTGAACCTCCTTCTGGTTAGTGGAGTCACCAGATAGTTTTCCTGAAACTATCAAAGAATAGGGGAATAAAGTCATAGTGGAGTCGCCAGGTAAGCTTGTAAGAGAAAGGTCTTTGAGGCAAGTCTTACCAAAGGATTTTGTCGTTGAGGAAGATCGACTCAGTGTTCCCCGGCAACGACGCCAAAATGTTATCGCTCAGTTTGTAGTTTAGGTCAAAGACTAGAGGATAAGGGTCAAACTGGCGTAACAGGGACATACCCCACCCAATGTCACCACGATGGGGAGGTCCTTTCTATTTAGGGTGGATAATCCCAAGGGAGACGTCCCTGGCAATCTGGGGTTTGAAAGGAAAAGGCTCAAAGGATTAAGGCTAGTTTCCCCTTCATAGATTACCGCCCAGAAGATAGTCAAATAAAGAATAACCACAGAAAGGGCACCTTCTTGTGAGACAAGACAACAATGAAACTAGTACATGCAATAATGGTTAATACTTCATAAATCAATGACTATCAAAATTTAATGTATATGAGCATGTGCAGCAGTAAGTATTGACGAAGTCAATGTTTGCAATCATGACAATGGCAATATAATGTTACTTGTCAATAAACACTAGAATAATATAACATCTAATGGAAATGATCAATCCTTGAATTAAATCAATGCATTAAATATCATTAGTTTCTCATATACAATAGATTGTTGCGTCAATATCCTAGGGATGACGTCAGCTTTCTTTAGGGTTAGTATGATTTTGCAATATAATAGACAAAGAAGGTCAACGTTTTGCTAATTAGCCAATGAAAATTAACAATTCTTCAATATCTATCACAAGATGACCAAGCCAATAGTGTTATCAATCAAAAGGGCTCAATAAATGCTTGACGTCATCATTAATTGCTGAGTTAGAGGGCTTGTTGCGTCAGGTATGACGTCAGCCCTAGTTAGTGGCGTTAGGGTTAGTTAGGGTTTCAAAATTTGAAAGTTTGAAAGATGAATTTGCACAACAAGCTCAATGTTGGAAAGAATACCAGTGCCTTAGGGTAATATGGAGTCAAAAGTAATGGCATAAATCTCAGGAGGAAAAATTTAAAGACTAGAGGGTTAAGTCCTATGGTGCTGCAATGGCAGGGCCCTAGAATCAAAACCCTAACGGAAGGAGGCTCTTCAGTACCTAAGAAAAGGACTTCATCATCATCAGATTCATCATTGTCACTAGACTCTGAGGAGCTGTTGTTTTCTTCTTTTGAGTAGAAATTATTTTTCCCTTTGCAGAACTTTTTCTTGTAGTTGGGTTTTTCCTTCTTCTGGTATTGTTTGGTCTTATTTTCTTCATCTTCAGGGTCCTCCTTGGGATAGGGACACTTGGATGAAAAATGACCAACTTTGCCACTATTAAAACATTTGAAAGGAAGCTTGCCTTTGTACTTCCCTGATCCTTTCTGAAGTTTTCTAATGAAATTGGCTTCTTCCACATCAGATTCTTCATGATGGCAGGATTGAAGTTTTTGCTTCTAATTTATCTTTGTCTTATATGCTTTGAAAATTGTTTCATCTTTTGTTGATTTATCATTCCCTGTTCTCATTTCATATGCTCTAAAAATTCCATGGAGCTGATCAATTGTGAGTGTGCTTAGATCAGATCTATCTTCAATTGAATTAATCTTTGCATCATATCTTATAGGTAATGACCTTAGTATTTTTTGCAAAATGGGTTTATCTGTAACTTCTTCTCCTGCCACTCTAATTGAGTTAACCACTTCATCTACCCTATGAAAGTAATCAGTTGTTAAGAACCAAACATCAATATAGCATAGAAAAACCTCAGGAAAAGTACTCAACGCCTTGAAAAAGAGATAATTTCAGATAATAAGCCTCTTCGAGGGGGCAACCTCCTTTTACCCCACTTAAATGTTCAAGTCCAAG
>ML802925.1:84683-98707 GCA_009831015.1 Picea engelmannii
GAAATCAGAATCAATCCTGAAGAGACTTGGAAAAAGCAAAGACAGAAAGAAGTGAGCAATCAAGAGGAAATTGGAAAAAGATTTGTAACACTTTGCAGAAGGCAATAAGGATGCAGACGGAAGCGTGGACTCTCCTAGATGGAGGGAGTCGATTATATATTTCCAAAAGAAAAACATGCACTCATACATGAAGAAAGGGTTAGGAGGGAGCTAATCCTATGATCCATTGAAGATGATGAAGTATATATCCATGGTAGCAGCCATGAAAGGCAGTACGTGTTCAGTTCGACCTCAGAAGAAGTCTTCATCGAAGAGAAGCCTTAAAGTATCCATGGTTGTCCATCCACATCTGTGATCCTATAATGAAAGGAAGAAGTGAAATCTTTAGGGCATGGAATCTATAAGAAACTCCATGGACCCAAGAGCTAAAGAAAAACATCAGGAAGAACATAAAGATTCCAAGAAAGAAAGAGAAGCCAGAACAACTAGTCATTGTATTAAGAATCACAAGATCACCAACCTAATATGAACTCAATAAAAGAAATCAAGCAGAGGAATTGAAAGTTGTGATGAAGAACAGTGTATATATGCAAGCATTGCAAGATCCAGAACTAGAGGTTCTCCCAGATGGAAGGAGAAGACTATGATGATTACTTGTTCCAATAAATCAAACATACCTCTACATGAGTCTTTATCTCATCCGCAATATCCATGGGCTGGAGTTCTACATCAGATGAATGCAAAGACTGTTCTCCAAAGCAATTGAACAAAGAGCGTATGAAGAGCAACCTCAAGACATTGAAGCATACCAGAAAGAGACCCTTGTATGCAGATAGAAGAAGATAACTTGGTGGAGAACCTCCAATGCACAGCAGAAGCGTGGTGAATATTTTCTATTACAAAGATATTGTATCAAGGTGATTACTCAGAAAATCAGATCTCATGATGACAGAAGAAGTGCCACATGGATATGTTCCAGTTTTCCAACAATGATATGTTCAGAGCTACATGAAGCCTTCAGAGAAAACTAGTGTTCCAGACCGAAGTACATTTGAAATCAAGCATTACATTATCCGTGATGAAGTCCAGAAAGGAGAAAGTGGTTCTCCAATACATATCTCCACAGATGAGAAAATAAGCAAACATTTTTGGTGAAGCTTTTGGCCAAGATGAAACAGTTTGCGTACTCAAGCTGGAGCTCGTGGAGACAACTTCCTTATTGAAAAAGGAAGAGATGACTCCCAGGTTGGGAGGGAGCATTGATGTATTATTGATTGATGGAAAGTCATTTTTCAATTCAAAAAATGGTCCAGGATAAGTAGATACTTTCCAGTTCGGAAAGTGGATTGAGATTTCTGACGGACAGACATTTTCCAGTTCGGAAAATGGTCCAGATTGTTGATGTACCATAGACAGCGACTTCCCATTGTGGTTAACATGGGAAGTGGTATAGGGCAGTCTCTCTTCTTGAGGGTTACTCAAGAAGACTGGCTCGCCTCGCCGGACAACGATTTATCATTGCGGTTAACATGAGGAATGGTCTGTTTTGGAAATTGGTGCAGGACAGTTATTTCCTCTTGTGGTTAACATGGGAAATGGTCCGGACAGTCATTCCTTAGGGCGGGTTCATTCTCTCCTGGTTGCACTTTGTTTAGTGACGGAAGAATGGTCCAGGTTCAACAATCAGGGACAGACATTCCTTAGGGCAGACTCATTCTCTCCAAGATACACTTTGTTTAGTGTCAGAGGAATGGCCCAAGGTTATTCTTCCTTGCTTGAGAAGAATAGTCCAGATAGCTCATCATTGATGTCTTACCTTTTTGAAGGCAGATACTCTTCCGAGATCTCACAAATGTTAATGGAAGAATGGCCCGGATGATTCAGTTTATATCATAACATTGTTTTTGTGCAGGTTGATATCAGATGATTGTTATGAAGACTGTATGTCTCTAGAAAGTATACTACTGTGGTGGATGTGTTCCATTGTTTGATCAAGTACCTGTGTGCTACTTGGTTTGGTAGTATACCACTGGATTGTAGTTGTGTACTACTATGGATAGACACAGTTGTGTTCTATTGAATGATATTGTTCCAATTGACTTGAAGACTATTAGCAGTGTTGAAAATGATTATCAGCTAGATGGATGATCAATGAACAAAGTTTTCCCGGATAGAAAATGGTTCAGAACATTTATTCTTCTAGATTAGAAGAATGGTTCGTGTCACTGTGGAGTGAGCATCATGTCTGATTACTCAGATAGAGTATGGTTCTGAGAGATGATGCAACTGATGACACTGATGTTGATGATGGTGCTCATGATCTAGTCATGAGATAGTCTATACAACTATGTTGATACTACCGGGTGAATGGTATGTTTGTGCTCAAGACCATTACCTGTAATACCTCCCTAGCTAGGAGGGAGTGTTGATATTATGGTAGTTGCGAGAGGTATTCACCTCCACGTGTAAACCTGACGAGAATAGAATACTCTGGGAAGCAAGAAGAAACCCTAATGAGTTGGCTAATAACCCTACAAGACATGTCGGCTCAAGAAGATAACTTGTATTAGGTTATTAACCTCCAAGAGAAGAAGTCGACCAAAAGAAATAATGTATACTGAACAGACAGATACCCAGAATGAGAAGTCAGCCCAAGCAGTTAGCCAGAATTACTATAAATACAGGAGGCCAGTCTTCATTCTGGCAGGTGGTCTCAGAATTGTAGAGCAGCTCTTGTGCACACTGCAGTGCCCAGTTTTGTGCACAAGTTTGGAGGAGAGCTACCATTGCAGCTACTGCATCTAGCAGATCACGTTTGGCTTGGACTATCTCTTGGTTAGGGTTTGGACTATCTGATCAGCTCTTGTTGGTGCGTTATCCTTGGGGAAATGAGCGCTACCCTTTGTTTGGCTATCTAGCCTAGGGTTTGCTCTCGGAGTGATTCTCTGTCAAAGTTAAGGTGCTCGAAGGGTGGCTTCAGCCTATGGTTAGGTGACAATAGCGATATTGTCAATGGTAAAACGAGCACATCCATTCATATTCTAACAGGGTTGTGTATATACAAATTTTGTTCCATGCTCGGGATGCTTTGGTCTCTATACTACAATTTATGATGGTCTCTTATTACAAATATTTAGAATAGACATTGCTCCTCTACTACTTATTGATGATACTTTGAGCCCCAATGCCTTTTGTGGGTTTTATCTATGTTATGATGTTGAACTATATATATGTATCTCTATTTTGCTTAGAAAGATGACATGCTATGTTATTATACTATTTTTATGGTTGAATTTCTCCATCCACTCATGGATGAGAAGACTAGGAGACTAAATACATGGCCACATATATTATTCAAAATATAAATTTTCTTTTTTTTTAAATAAAATTTAAGTTCTTTTAAGAGGAAAAAAAACTCTATACAATATTAATAATATCTTACAAAACATATTCATTTTTATTTTAAATACATTCTTTTTCATTTTAGATAAAATATATGTTTTTTCAATTACAAAATAATAATAAAACAAATTAATATAAATCAATTTTCCTTAAAAATATTAAGGAATTATATCTTAATAATTAGAAGTTAAATGAATCCAAAAAAATAGTATGATAAAAAACATTCCAAATAATTAGAAGTTAAATGAATCCAAAAAAATAGTATGATAAAAAACATTCCAAAGTAAAGATAAACTAAATAATCCATATATTTTATAACATTTTGGTTAATAACCCATATCTTAATCTTGAGTTCTTAAGAGCGAGGACAGCTTGGCATCTTGGTAAGGATCATGTGAAGACCGTGAGAGATATTTAAATTATTTTGGACGGCAAAGATAGTGAAGGTGGAGTAACTTCAACAATATTGACAGACAGTAAACTTAGATTATTTTGGACGGCAAAGGCAGTGATGGTAGAGTAACTTTATTCTACAACCTCAACAATATTGACAGCACAGCAAACTGAAGCAGGACGGTATCGAACCTAAATACCAATGTGGTCCCAGGCTACATCTATGGAGTAGAACGGTCATGACAGGGAAAATTAATGTCATCATGGGATTCAATTTCTAGCCAATTGATCTCTGCAATACTGGGTGTACCTCTACATGGGAGGAAAGTTATATATAACCACCAGAATAAGACAATAAATGCAGAAAACTGGATTTCTGGATTTTTTTATTGATTCGGGTCATGCATATAACATAAACATAACTCCAAACTTATTAAACAACCATGTTCTCTACATGAGAAGAGGATAGTTATATACAACTAACAGGCTGTGTTCAAGGAAAAGACAAGGAAACGACAATTAAGGCAGAAAACTGGACTAGTGGACTTTTTATAAAGTTTGCTGGAACTTGGAGCTTTAACATAACTCCAAACTTATTAGACAAAAATATTCTACTTTAAGCTGTACTGGCCAGAATATAGAACACTGTCATTCTCATGATCTTGTTTAACTTTCCATAATTTAGGTCAAGATTTGTCACCTTGTGTTTAACAGTCAACAAATTTTATTTATATTTCAAGATAAGATCATGACTCATGTAAATTCAGACGAACTACCACCATTTTCAAACTCAAAGTGATGAGTAAATTGGTGTGCTATTTGTGGCCAAGACAAGGATGTCACTTGCCTAATCCCCGCATGGATAAATGAGCCACCTTGCAAACCTTCAGATAAAAATGGTTTTTATCACATATGCCTCGTAAAGCAATTGCAAAATGATAATACCCAGAAGAAACATAGAAATTTGACAAATTTTTCAGAAATTCTTTTGAGCTTGGTTTAACAAGTGTCTTACTCTGTATACCAAACATAGTAAACAGATGCTGACAAATTATAGCATTTGACAACACCCACTGCAAACATAGAAATGAACAGAATTGTGAAGCCCCGTTTTCTTCAGAGCCATCACTGTGTAAATATATATAGTCATGTTGTACTGCATTATCTTATTGATCTTGGTCATCTTTGATTGAACTTGACATACATTTAGGGGCATTGTAAGTTACTTTTGTTCTGTGTTCTTGAATAAATATTGTATTGCAATATCTTATTAATCTTGGCTATTCTTGATTGAACTTGACATACATTTAAGGGCATTGTAACTTGTAAGTCTTCAGTCTTGAATGAATCCAAAAGTTAATTCTACATTCCTTGTTTAATAGAGATAATATTGAAGTTTAGCCAAAGATCGTTAGTTTAGTGCAAGGTCCTGTGTTGAGTTCGCCAAGTTATGGTATTGCAGACTTTTTAACTCATCACTCATTTGGATTTCATAGATATGGGATCAAATCAAATTGCCAGAATTTTAAGAAGAAACCATCTGCAGGCAAGAATTTCATCCTCCAAACCGACCATTCTTACACATAATATGATGATCAGACCTGAGCTCACCTGGTACACTTCTAATCATGAATCAATCTACAGTAGAGTGCTAAATCTCCAGGCATAAATATTCAAGAGATCACATTATGCTTGTGGGTTGCATCAGATATCTCCCTAGTCCCAAACAGTGAATGTGGTATGCCCCAAATCCCATTCCTTGGGAGCCTCAATGGACAATGGTTGACTGACTGGACTTCCATGAACTAAGCATCTTGGGGGGCTTCCAAGATCAGAGGAAAGACAAGGCTAAAGAACATCTTGAATTTCAGCACCCCTGGCCAGCCCAGCTGATGTTAGATGAATTCAGGCTCCTATTTTCTGAACAAATTCTATTTTTGATAATGCAGGAATAAGGTGACTGCTTCTTCTCCTAGATGGGACCTAAGCAACGGACGAGCTCTGCTGATGTCTAGCGCTCCTTGCAGCCTCCATATTTCTTTTGCTCACATTCTGGCCCTCTACTATCTTTTCCTGAGATTCACAAACTTGCAACTTAAACTTACATCCAAATTTCTTTGACATGAAGTTCCAAGCACTGCCACTACCCGTGCTGCTACTTCTTGCTCCCTTGGGCTTGTCAATTTTCTCTATTTCATGTCTCATTGTAGAACACTCTCGCTCAAGCTCATGCACACGTGATCTCATAGTATCCATATCTATCCTAAGAACATGATTCTCTTGTAAGGCATTGTTCCATCCATCCCCACCCACAGCAGGACCTGGCATTGCTAAGTCTGTGGCAGGATTGATATGTGAAGGACGAGACGGATCAGTCCCATCTGCCGCAAGAAAAGCACCAGCGATTGCGTTACGCAGCTGGAGCTGCTCAAAGAAGAGGACTTGGACAACAACACGCAAAGGCAAGCGTTCATTTTGGGCAGCATGAGTGCAGGCTTCAAGAGTGAGCTTCTGGCAATCCATGATGCTACAGATCTTCTCTCGCTCCTCCTCTGTCACCCAAGGGTGCGCCTGAAAATCATGCCGAAACAGCATATTTAGCAGACAAGTTTTAGAATAATAACATTCAACTCGGCTGAAACATTTTCTCATTCATGTTAATATAAATTGAATGAGAGAGAAGCAGAGTACTCAGTACAGTACAAACCCCACAGTCTAAAAGAGTCGAACAAAGACAAGGAGTAAGCCTCTTACACTACCATCAGCGTTCCTGAAACCCATGGACTCAAAAAGTCTAAAATCCAAATCAGGATCATTGTACCAGGAAAGAGATACAAAGGAACAAAATCCCAAAGCCTAGTAATCAACAGATCAGAAAGTCTACTATGAAACCAAAATCCCTATAGAAAACCAAAGTTCCCATCAAAATGACATTGCAAATCAAAACCCAAATTAAAAGAATAACAGGACAACAGGAATAAAAGAATCCGAACAACCACAATTCTGAACCAGAAGCATCATTCAACATGGTCAAAAAATAAAATCAAAGCAATTAGCCAACATCTAATCTCCAAATCTTCAAACCAACGGTGATCAGAAAGAGATGCAGAAGATGAAATAACTAGCACAGTTCCATCTCGACCCTGGATCTATTAAGCACTGAGGGGGATAAATAATCCAGGTTCAAAACTCTGCATGCTTTAAAGATGAAAGGTTAAAATAGATCTAAGCTAGTTTTATTCATTTATTTATTTATTTTGCATCAGTTCTTTCTTTTCATTTTATTTTATTAGTGTTACCCATGTATGCCATACAAACACAAAGATCTCCACTGGGATGTAAGAGCACCTCACTTCTCTCAGAACAACCAGAAATATTCTTTGAACACCAGGAGAGAGATTCGACATCTACCTCACAAATCCCGAAAGTGTAACCCAAAAACAAGCAAAGAGAGCTCAAAGTACATCAAGTCACATGTCACCAGAAAAGAGTGCAAAAACCAAACTCCCTGGAACTGGCTACAGAGAACAGACTCAGGAGATGTCCAACACGCCAAATCCGGAAAATGATCAATATCAAGAGAAATCCAGATCCAAGAACTCCGGCAATGCTGAAAAGGAGACCTCAGAAAACCAAAAACCTAAACCTAAATGGGAATAATCATTCAGCGCTATGTTCAGGACAACAAAAATCATAGTTTCAAATTCAGATCACCCAACAAAGGAAATAAAATCCAAGTCAACAAATTACACTCAATCAGAAAGGATATTGAAATCGTTAATCAGAAAATTCACAGATGTTCACAGATGTGACAAAAGGATTTTAGTGCCGAGTCAGAAAACTTGCCCAGCACTAGAAATATCATTTAAATCCAGAAAAAATTCTGAAAAAAGAAAATAAGTCGTCCTGAAGAAAAGCACATTCTGAATCAGAGAATCAACCAATAACACAGATTCTGATTAAGAGATTCAACCAAAGCACAAGAAAAGTCATCAGAAAATTTCCCAACATATCAAACAGGTCCAGCACACTGACTGATCAAGATTGCACATGGGCTGATACAGATTAATGTTGTGGAGTTACCTTCAAATATATGTCAATGGCTCTATACAGCCCATCATCAAAAAGCCTTGCATAATCAGGCAAAGCATCAGCCAATGAGTGAAACTTGGCAGGTTTGAGATTCCCATCTGGAGCAACCTCAGCCAAATAACCATCTACTAGTTTACCGACCATCATAATAGGAGTCATCGAGGGTGATCCCATAAAACCACCCTCTTCAAATCCATGTGGATTAACCAGGGTAGACTCAGCACCTTGCTGACCAGCCATAAAGTGCTGTAAAATCCTCTGAACACAGTCAATATCATAAAGAGTCTCAACAGTGTAAGAGTAGCTCGGTATGAGGAGATCGTCTAAAGTGGCATGTTCAAGCTGTAACCCAATTCTCCTCTCAAGACTTTTCTTGCATGAATCGGAAGCATTCAGTATATTCGCTGTCCGCAGCAATCCAAAGAGAAATTTCGTTGTATTACCAGCCCTATGGTCAGGAAGGAGGCTCTCTATTGTTTCCAAAAGCTCCCTCTGGTCAGCCTCGCAAGGAGCAGAGGTTAAGGACAGGGTTTTTGCTATCCCTTGCCGCCGTGTTAACCCAGGAATGAATTTCTTGGCATAGTACATTACTGCCCCTGCAATGCTCTCTTGTCTGATTCCTTTAGCTTCCATTGCGGATATTACTCTTTTGTAGAAGGGTAAGCTAAGCTCAGCAACATCTTCGTGCCACCAATCTAAATGCGCTGTTCTTTGTCTTGTCCCTGCGTTAATTCCATTCCAAAGAACACCTCCTCTGGTACTCTGCATCCCTTGCATCCCCATTCCCTCGGTCATTGGCCAACCAAAGAGACTGGGATCTGTGCAAGCCTTCATAGCAATTGAATCAACACATTTCTTCACAATATTAAGTTCTTCGGCCAGTGGCATTAAACACTCACAACTTTGTAAAGTCCGGACAGAATCCTTCCAACTTCTAAGCACCACATGGTTGAGGAAGCCCTCGGTTTTAAGTATCAGATTTCCCTCTCCAAACTCTTCTGTCATTTCCAAATATTCTGCGGCGCAGCGAAGAGGAGTTACATTGATGGGTGTAAGCTCCAATTTGACACCATAACAGAATTTTGCAGCAAGTTCAAATGCATCTGCGCCTCCCGGAATGTCTGGAAGGATGATATGGAAACTCTGCTCCTCCTCATCGTCATCGTCAGGAGTTTGGGAAATAAGTCTTGAAAGTTTTCCACTTCTTGAGATCAGAGGAAACTGTGTGTGTACATTGCAATCATAAACAGTGGTAGATCAGGGAAAGGCATTATCACAAATAACATTAGACCTTAATTATGCTGCTATATTCAGGCTTCATAGACCTATTGACCTCACAGCTCCATCATAAGCCATTCCTTACATTGAATGATAAAACCACAAATATGCCAAGAAATTTTCCACACCAGACATAAAAGATTGGTAAGAGATGAGACCTTGTGTAGATGGAAAAACATTTCCTCCACCTCTATGATAATGTCACTTGGTAATCCAGTTGTGCAGAACCTGGCAGTCAAACAAATTAGATGAATCAAATTGATTGACAGTTCTGCAGATAAGACGAGTTTAAAAGTCTTTTGGTCTGATTTTTTCTAAAACTGATGATAACCCACGGAAAGGAAAGGACAAACAGAAACCATATAAATTTGCAATGACGCTAATAGCAGGGAGCTGAAAAAACGAAAGAATAAAGCAAATGCCTGAATATTCGAAAAAAACCAATACAATGTAGTTGGGAATTCAAGGAATTATGCATACCATGCTTGTCCTCTACGCTGAAACCCATCAGGCTTGGAACCCAATTTCTCAAGAGCCATTTTCCGTGCAAGATCCCTTCAACAATGCTGAATTTTCAGCCCCAACTCCACAAGCTTGGCAGAACGAATGAACACTGATCCCTGTATGAAAAGTAATAAGTTATGCAATATTAAAAAATAGGTTTGAGCTGGATGACTGTCCCTGTGTGATAACTAGTTGAAAAGAAATAACCCGGGCTGAATATAGGATCAAAAAAGAATAGCAAGCAGGTACATGTTCCATGGATTCTTCATAGGGCCATGGAAAAGAAATATATACGAAGGGACTTCAAGGGCTCAGTGAAAATGGCAATGGGTATCTTCAACTGAGATTGCCCAGCATTAATGGGCAAAGATGGCAACAGCAACGGTCAAGATCAGATTGCTTTCAGAGGGCAGAAAATCGGCTAGTGGTCAATGAAACACACTGGCTTTTTTCGGTACTAAAAGCCGGAAGAAAACGAAACGGGTAGTAATAAAAAAGCTCCTAGAATTGCACTTGCATTGGTTCTCTAAATATTCTGGACAGGAGCACCAGACAAAAGAGTTGTTAACAACTCTGGAAGACAGATCTTGATAGCCGAAGATGTGGTTAAATCTGGAAGAATGCAGGGAAAAAAGAACAGAGGGACGCTGGAAATTCAGCAGGGAAGCCAGGAAAACTAGAGAAGATCAGAGGATTCCCGCCTAGATCAGACAAGTCGTAAGGAATAGAATAGACCGTAAACTCTTTTTCCCTTTCTCTGCGGGTTTTCAACAGGTCTACCAGATCCCAAGGCAGGTAGGGACAGGGGAAATCAACTCTCGATTCTTGTTAGTGGTTGATTACATGCTATTATTGATGATAATGTATGTGCCTAAGGAAATCCCAACTTCGGAGAAGCTGACAAGTTTGCTGCTCCTCCATCATTCATAGTCTGTCTTGGAAGAGGTGGGCATTGATTGAATGAATCGTCATCGATGTTGGATGATCCTCTTCTCAACGCCCTTCTCCCTCGTAAAGTTTTGACTATTGTAAGGCAAAAAGATAAAGCCAAAGTGCCAAACGGTGAAAATCACACCAACAGAATCATGACTTAATTTTTTTAAATAAAGATATCTTTTGATGGACTGATTTTTTTTTAAAGTAAAAGATTTTTCCTAATTACAAATTTTAGATGATAAGCATATACAAATTTTAGATGATAAGGATATACAAATTTTAAAAATGATGAATGATTAGGTAATATTTTTTAAAATTTTGTGATACATTTAGATTATCCTTTTTTTTATAAGTTAGAGTTTGTATTGAATCTTGTAAAAAAAAAATTACCATTGTCGATATATCCTAATCATGTGTAGTAGGAAACCATTGTTGTCATTTGTCTAAAAAATAATAGTGTGTCATCTAAAAAAGAGATTTTGATACCATGCAAGGCGAAGTGTTGATTGCTAGATTTAAACATAAAGAAAAACGCATACTAGACTTTCATGGTTGCGGGAACCAAAAGAAGATAGAAACCTGAAACAAGGAATAATTTAAAAACTTGGTCTAGGCGTGGACCTGACACTCCTGTGATTTGCCCTTGTCGCGGTCCGCTATAGCTTGTCGGAGGTCCTAAAAGAAGGACATCAAAGTGTCCACACGACTCCATCGTTTTGCGTCCTTATTCTGCAAATCAAGCATAGCTAACTTCACCTCCCCCAGGTCCCTTTTGAGGTCGCTCAATGAGTCCATGATCGTTACTCGATCATCGCACCTGTCGCAAACGAGCAGAGATGGGGGACAACGGAGAATCATGATCGATCTAGATTATCATTTAATAGAAACCTAAAATTTATTACAAAATTTATGTTTTTAATTTTTTTAAATATATTTAACTATTTTATAAAAAAAAATATATATTTAATTTTTTTAACAATGAGTTATACTTTATTTATTTATTTTAATAATAAATTATACTTTATGAAAATCAAGAATTATATTCTATATAAGGAAGTTAATTTATGAAGTGCTTTTGAAAAGCATAAAAAATTATATTGAAAAGCATAAAAAATTATACTTATCAATTTGATGAAAATAAAACATAAATTTTAAAAAATATATAGATATATGAGTGGGGTATTATAGAATTGTGGATTGAAATTATAAGAAATTTCATTTTACATTTCAATATTTTTTTCAAAATAAAACATAAATTTCAAAAAATGATTATAGATATATAAGTGGGGTACTATAGAATAGTGGTTTAAATTTATAAGAAACTTCTTTTGACATTTCATAATTTTTTTAAAATTAAAATGAACAAATAATAAATTTAATAAATCTAACATTTTAATGTTAGTGATTAACCCTTTTAACATGTTTATTGAAAAAAACATGTCGCAAATATAAAATATATAAAAAATGTTGTATTAAGTTTTGTTTTGTTGATTTGTTCATGTAAGGAGGGGTAATGTTTTTATGGTCATAGGGGTTATACAATATGCATGGTTGCTTTTCTTTTTTCTTCCTCATTTTAATCCAACCTTTTATATCAAGGTTCAAAATATGTTGTTTGAGGTTGATGAAATCTCAAGAGATATTTATAGTCATTTCCCACATTGTTTGTTTAATAGGATTTTTTTTTCTTTTCTTTTAATGAATTATTCATCTTCATTCACTTTTAACATCCATGTTGTTTAGATAAAATAAATTTCCCAGCAAGGAAGACTATTTTTCCATTCAAAATTATCTCCAACTCCATCATAGAGTATAATGTGGTTATCTATCACATGAGTTGGCTTTAATTTATGCACATTATCAACTAGCATCAAGGCATCTTGTTGCTTAACCTCTTATACTTAGAAGTGTTCAGTGACCAACTTTTTCCACCAAGAAAGTTTTAAGATTTCTTCTTCTTTTGACATTGAAAGATTTTCTTTTTATATTAATTTATTAAAAATATCATTTATCATTCATAAATATAGAAAAGAATCTAAAATTTTCCACATAATTGAAAATAAAAATTAGCATTTATTGATGAAAAAAACATTCTAACATCACACAATTATAACCATTTAATTTTCATAATGATGACATAAATTGGTTAGAGTGCTAATCAATTTATGCATTGTTAAAGTCATCATTGGATCCTCACATGAGAATAGGATGTGTGGCTGCCACTTCCCCTTATAATATGTATATACAATGGAAAAAATTAAAGACTTGTCATTTTTGCAAGTGAGTCACACAAAGGAGGTAGAATAAACTTTGCATGAATGATAGAGAGAAGGAAAGTATGTTTGTAAGGACATGGTCAAAAGTGGCATGATGAGTAATAAAGCAAGCATGTTTTAATGATTGCCAACCACACCTACTGCTATTTATTTTATGGAATAGGCTTATGACAAGGTAATTGTTGATTGGGTTATTTAATTGCTTAGTGTGACTAAATGGATGGTAGCAGTAAGAACAAATAAAATAAAATATCATGTGTCTCTCTTTTGCAAGAAACCCATATAACAAAAACAAACACTTATACCATACAGGTTGTCCATACGAAAAAAACACATCCTCACATGTTAGAGCTTAGAAGGTAACATATTAGAAGGTTGTTAATTTGAGATTATAAATTATCATCAACTCATAAATGCGTATTTTTCAGCTTTTGAGGAGTCAAATGTCGATTAAATCCACGACTTTAATGTGCAAGGCTTGTAAATTTTATATTGTTTTTTAATGTTCATTCTTATGTTTAATAAGTCACCGTGGGAAACGTTGTGTCTTACTTGTTTCTAGGGCTTGAATGTCGATTAAATTCAAGACTTTTAGGTGCAAGACTTGTAAATTTTATATTGTTTTATAATGTTCATTTTTTTTATGGTGGGGGTCACATTTTTTTCAAGGATCGAATGTCGATCAAATTCAAGATTTTAGGGTGAAGAAAATTTATATATATGTGAGGGGAAATTAAAAAAAAAAATTAAGTATGATATTTAATAATTAATTCTAAAATTGAGGATTTGATATTTGGTATTTGGTAGTTATAATTTTACACATTAAAAAGTTAAATATCTTGCAAACTAACAAGTTTTTCAAAAAAAAATCATTATTTATATTTATGTCATTAATTAATTAAAAGTTGTTAGAATTCTCAAACAATAATATTAGCAATACATTATATGGCTTAGTCAAAGGGATTAATTCATTTTCATGGTCTGAATTTTCCAAATCATTCCTCCTCTTTACATAAGGGCATTCAATTGAGGAAACCTAGGGGTTGATTCCTTAATAATGATTGTACTCATATTAGCATCACACCCCCTCATAAAGACATAAAGGTTTACCAAACCTATATGCTTGTATGTATTTGCATACTT
>ML802925.1:116925-170217 GCA_009831015.1 Picea engelmannii
ATCCAGAACTAGAGGTTCTCCCAGATGGAAGGAGAAGACTATGATGATTACTTGTTCCAATAAATCAAACATACCTCTACATGAGTCTTTATCTCATCCGCAATATCCATGGGCTGGAGTTCTACATCAGATGAATGCAAAGATTGTTCTCCAAAGCAATTGAACAAAGAGCGTATGAAGAGCAACCTCAAGACATTGAAGCATACCAGAAAGAGACCCTTGTATGCAGATAGAAGAAGATAACTTGGTGGAGAACCTCCAATGCACAGCAGAAGCGTGGTGAAGATTTTCTATTACAAAGATATTGTATCAAGATGATTACTCAGAAAATCAGATCTCATGATGACAGAAGAAGTGCCACATGGATATGTTCCAGTTTTCCAACAATGATATACTTTATTGATCAGAGCTACATGAAGCCTTCAGAGAAAACTAGTGTTCCAGACCGAAGTACATTTGAAATCAAGCATTACATTATCTGTGATGAAGTCCAGAAAGGAGAAAGTGGTTCTCCAATACATACCTCCACAGATGAGCAGATAAGCAGACATTTTTGGTGAAGCTTTTGTCCAAGATGAAACAGTTTGCGTACTCAAGTTGGAGCTCGTGGAGACAACTTCCTTATTGAAAAAGGAAGAGATGACTCCCAGGTTGGGAGGGAGCATTGATGTATTATTGATTGATGGAAAGTCATTTTTCAATTCGAAAAATGGTCCAGGATAAGTAGATACTTTCCAGTTCGGAAAGTGGATTGAGATTTCTGACGGACAGACATTTTCCAATTCGGAAAATGGTCCAGATTGTTGATGTACGATAGACAGCGAATTCCCATTGTGGTTAACATGGGAAGTGGTCTAGGGCGGTCTCTCTTCTTGAGGGTTACTCAAGAAGACTGGCTCGCCTCGCCGAACAACCATTTCTCATTGTGGTTAACATGAGGAATGGTCTATTTTGGAGGTTGGTGCAAGACAGTTATTTCCTCTTGTGGTTAACATGGGAAATGGTCCGGACAGTCATTCCTTAGGGTAGATTCAGTCTCTCCAGGTTGCACTTTGTTTAGTAACGGAATAATGGTCCAGGGTGGGAAATGGTCCAGGTTCAGCAATCAGGGACAGACATTCCTTAGGGCGGACTCATTATCTCCAGGTAACACTTTGTTTAGTGTTGGAGGAATGGCCCAGGGTGGGGAATGGTCCAGGCTCATAAAATCAAGACAGTTATTCTTCCTTGCTTGAGAAGAATAGTCCAGATAGCTCATCATTGATGTCTTACCTTTTTTAAGGCAGATACTCTTCTGAGATCTCACAGATGTGAATGGAAGAATGGCTCGGATGATTCAGTTTATATCATAATATTGTTTCTGTGCAGGTTGATATCAGATGATTGTTATGAAGACTGTATGTCTCTAGAAAGTATACTACTTTGGTGGATGTGTTCCACTGTTTGATCAAGTACCTGTGTGCTACTTGGTTTGGTAGTATACCACTGGATTGTAGTTGTGTACTACTATGGATAGACACAGTTGTGTTCTATTGAATTATATTGTTCCAATTGACTTGAAGACTATCAGCAGTGTTGAAAATGATTATCAGCTAGATGGATGATCAATGAACAGAGTTTTCCTTGACAAAAAATGGTTCAGAACATTTATTCTTCTAGATTAGAAGAATGGTTCGTGTCACTGTGGAGTGAGCATCATGTTTGATTACTCAGATAGAGTATGGTTCTGAGAGATGATGCAGCTGATGACACTGATGGTGATGATGGTGCTCATGATCTAGTCATGAGATAGTCTATACAACTATGTTGATACTACTGGGTGAATGGTATGTTTGTGCTCAAGACCATTACTTGTAATACCTCCCTAGCTAGGAGGGAGTGTTGATATTATGGTAGTTGCGGGAGGTATTCACCTCCACGTGTAAACCTGATGAGAATAGAATACTCTGGGAAGCAAGAAGAAACCCTAATGAGTTGGCTAATAACCCTAGAAGACATGTCGGCTCAAGAAGATAACTTGTATTAGATTATTAGCCTCCAAGAGAAGAAGTCGGCTAGAAGAAATAATATATACTGAACACACAGATACCCAAAATGAGAAGTCGGCCCAAGCAGTTAGCCAGAATTACTATAAATACAGGAGGTCAGTCTTCATTATGGCAGGCAATCTCAGAATTGCAGAGCAGCTCTTGTGCGCACTGCAGTGCCCAGTTTTGTGCGCAGGTTTGGAGGAGAGCTGTCATTGCAGCTGCTGCAGCTAGCAGATCACGTTTGGCTTGGACTATCTCTTGGTTAGGGTTTGAACTATCTAATCAGCTCTTGTTGGTGCACTAGCCTTGGGGAAAGGAGTACTACCCTTTGTTTGGCTATCTAACCTAGGGTTTGCTTCCGGAGTGATTATCTGTCAAGATTAAGGTGCTCGGAGGGTGGCTTCAGCCTATGGTTGGGTGACAATAGCGATATTGTCAATGGTAAAACGAGCACATCCATTCATATTCTAATAGGGTTGTGTATATACAAATTTTGTTCCATGCTTGGGATGCCTTGGTCTCTATACTACAATTTATGATGGTCTCTTATTACAAATATTTAGAATAGACATTGCTCCTCTACTGATGATACTTTGAGCCACGGTGCCTTTTGTGGGTTTTATCTATGTTATGATGTTGAACTATATATATGTATCTCTATATGTATCTCTATTTTGCTTAGGAAGATGACATACATTATGTTATTATACTATTTTTATGGTTGAATTTCTCCATCCACTCATGAATGAGAAGACTAAGAGACTAAATACATGACCACATATATTATTGAGAATGTAAATTTTCTTTCTTTTTAAATAAAATTTAAGTTTTTTTTATGAGGAAAAAAATCTCTATACAATATTAACAATATCTTACAAAACATATTCATTTTTATTTTAAATACATTATTTTTTATTTTAGATAAAATATATGTTTTTTCAATTACAAAATAATAATAAAACAAATTAATATAAATCAATTTTCCTTAAAAATATTAAGTAATTATATCTTAATAATTAGAAGTTAAATGAATCCAAAATAAAAAAGTATAATAAAAAACATTCCAAAGTAAAGATAAACTAAATAATCCATATATTTTATAACATTTTGGTTAATAACCCATATCTTAATCTTGGGTTCTTAAGAGCGAGGATAGCTTGGCATCTTGGTAAGGATCATGTGAAGACCGTGAGAGATATTTAAATTATTTTGGACGGCAAAGATAGTGAAGGTGCAGTAACTTCAACAATATTGACAGACAGTAAACTTAGATTATTTTGGACGGCAAAGGCAGTGATGGTAGAGTAACTTTATTCTACAACCTCGACAATATTGACAGCACAGCAAACTGAAGCAGGACGATATCGAACCTAAATACCAATGTGGTCCCAGGCTACATCTATGGAGTAGAACGGTCATGACCAGGGAAAATTAATGTCATCATGGGATTCAATTTCTAGCCAGTTGATTTCTGCAATACTGGGCGTACCTCTACATGGGAGGAAAGTTATATATAACCACCAGAATAAGACAATAAATGCAGAAAACTGGATTTCTGGATTTCTGGATTTTTTTATTGATTCGGGTCATGCATAGAACATAAACATAACTCCAAACTTATTAAACAACCATGTTCTCTACATGAGAAGAGGATAGTTATATACAACTAACAGGCTGTGTTCAAGGAAAAGACAAGGAAACGACAATTAAGGCAGAAAACTGGACCAGTGGACTTTTTATAAAGTTTGCTGGAACTTGGAGCTTTAACATAACTCCAAACTTATTAGACAAAAATATTCTACTTTAAGCTGTACTGGCCAGAATATAGAACACTGTCATTCTCATGATCTTGTTTAACTTTCCATAATTTAGGTCAAGATTTGTCACCTTGTGTTTAACAGTCAACAAATTTTATTTATATTTCAAGATAAGATCATGACTCATGTAAATTCAGACGAACTACCACCATTTTCAAACTCAAAGTGATGAGTAAATTGGTGTGCTATTTGTGGCCAAGACAAGGATGTCACTTGCCTAATCCCCGCATGGATAAATGAGCCACCTTGCAAACCTTCAGATAAAAATGGTTTTTATCACATATGCCTCGTAAAGCAATTGCAAAATGATAATACCCAGAAGAAACATAGAAATTTGACAAATTTTTCAGAAATTCTTTTGAGCTTGGTTTAACAAGTGTCTTACTCTGTATACCAAACATAGTAAACAGATGCTGACAAATTATAGCATTTGACAACACCCACTGCAAACATAGAAATGAACAGAATTGTGAAGCCCCGTTTTCTTCAGAGCCATCACTGTGTAAATATATATAGTCATGTTGTACTGCATTATCTTATTGATCTTGGTCATCTTTGATTGAACTTGACATACATTTAGGGGCATTGTAAGTTACTTTTGTTCTGTGTTCTTGAATAAATATTGTATTGCAATATCTTATTAATCTTGGCTATTCTTGATTGAACTTGACATACATTTAAGGGCATTGTAACTTGTAAGTCTTCAGTCTTGAATGAATCCAAAAGTTAATTCTACATTCCTTGTTTAATAGAGATAATATTGAAGTTTAGCCAAAGATCGTTAGTTTAGTGCAAGGTCCTGTGTTGAGTTCGCCAAGTTATGGTATTGCAGACTTTTTAACTCATCACTCATTTGGATTTCATAGATATGGGATCAAATCAAATTGCCAGAATTTTAAGAAGAAACCATCTGCAGGCAAGAATTTCATCCTCCAAACCGACCATTCTTACACATAATATGATGATCAGACCTGAGCTCACCTGGTACACTTCTAATCATGAATCAATCTACAGTAGAGTGCTAAATCTCCAGGCATAAATATTCAAGAGATCACATTATGCTTGTGGGTTGCATCAGATATCTCCCTAGTCCCAAACAGTGAATGTGGTATGCCCCAAATCCCATTCCTTGGGAGCCTCAATGGACAATGGTTGACTGACTGGACTTCCATGAACTAAGCATCTTGGGGGGCTTCCAAGATCAGAGGAAAGACAAGGCTAAAGAACATCTTGAATTTCAGCACCCCTGGCCAGCCCAGCTGATGTTAGATGAATTCAGGCTCCTATTTTCTGAACAAATTCTATTTTTGATAATGCAGGAATAAGGTGACTGCTTCTTCTCCTAGATGGGACCTAAGCAACGGACGAGCTCTGCTGATGTCTAGCGCTCCTTGCAGCCTCCATATTTCTTTTGCTCACATTCTGGCCCTCTACTATCTTTTCCTGAGATTCACAAACTTGCAACTTAAACTTACATCCAAATTTCTTTGACATGAAGTTCCAAGCACTGCCACTACCCGTGCTGCTACTTCTTGCTCCCTTGGGCTTGTCAATTTTCTCTATTTCATGTCTCATTGTAGAACACTCTCGCTCAAGCTCATGCACACGTGATCTCATAGTATCCATATCTATCCTAAGAACATGATTCTCTTGTAAGGCATTGTTCCATCCATCCCCACCCACAGCAGGACCTGGCATTGCTAAGTCTGTGGCAGGATTGATATGTGAAGGACGAGACGGATCAGTCCCATCTGCCGCAAGAAAAGCACCAGCGATTGCGTTACGCAGCTGGAGCTGCTCAAAGAAGAGGACTTGGACAACAACACGCAAAGGCAAGCGTTCATTTTGGGCAGCATGAGTGCAGGCTTCAAGAGTGAGCTTCTGGCAATCCATGATGCTACAGATCTTCTCTCGCTCCTCCTCTGTCACCCAAGGGTGCGCCTGAAAATCATGCCGAAACAGCATATTTAGCAGACAAGTTTTAGAATAATAACATTCAACTCGGCTGAAACATTTTCTCATTCATGTTAATATAAATTGAATGAGAGAGAAGCAGAGTACTCAGTACAGTACAAACCCCACAGTCTAAAAGAGTCGAACAAAGACAAGGAGTAAGCCTCTTACACTACCATCAGCGTTCCTGAAACCCATGGACTCAAAAAGTCTAAAATCCAAATCAGGATCATTGTACCAGGAAAGAGATACAAAGGAACAAAATCCCAAAGCCTAGTAATCAACAGATCAGAAAGTCTACTATGAAACCAAAATCCCTATAGAAAACCAAAGTTCCCATCAAAATGACATTGCAAATCAAAACCCAAATTAAAAGAATAACAGGACAACAGGAATAAAAGAATCCGAACAACCACAATTCTGAACCAGAAGCATCATTCAACATGGTCAAAAAATAAAATCAAAGCAATTAGCCAACATCTAATCTCCAAATCTTCAAACCAACGGTGATCAGAAAGAGATGCAGAAGATGAAATAACTAGCACAGTTCCATCTCGACCCTGGATCTATTAAGCACTGAGGGGGATAAATAATCCAGGTTCAAAACTCTGCATGCTTTAAAGATGAAAGGTTAAAATAGATCTAAGCTAGTTTTATTCATTTATTTATTTATTTTGCATCAGTTCTTTCTTTTCATTTTATTTTATTAGTGTTACCCATGTATGCCATACAAACACAAAGATCTCCACTGGGATGTAAGAGCACCTCACTTCTCTCAGAACAACCAGAAATATTCTTTGAACACCAGGAGAGAGATTCGACATCTACCTCACAAATCCCGAAAGTGTAACCCAAAAACAAGCAAAGAGAGCTCAAAGTACATCAAGTCACATGTCACCAGAAAAGAGTGCAAAAACCAAACTCCCTGGAACTGGCTACAGAGAACAGACTCAGGAGATGTCCAACACGCCAAATCCGGAAAATGATCAATATCAAGAGAAATCCAGATCCAAGAACTCCGGCAATGCTGAAAAGGAGACCTCAGAAAACCAAAAACCTAAACCTAAATGGGAATAATCATTCAGCGCTATGTTCAGGACAACAAAAATCATAGTTTCAAATTCAGATCACCCAACAAAGGAAATAAAATCCAAGTCAACAAATTACACTCAATCAGAAAGGATATTGAAATCGTTAATCAGAAAATTCACAGATGTTCACAGATGTGACAAAAGGATTTTAGTGCCGAGTCAGAAAACTTGCCCAGCACTAGAAATATCATTTAAATCCAGAAAAAATTCTGAAAAAAGAAAATAAGTCGTCCTGAAGAAAAGCACATTCTGAATCAGAGAATCAACCAATAACACAGATTCTGATTAAGAGATTCAACCAAAGCACAAGAAAAGTCATCAGAAAATTTCCCAACATATCAAACAGGTCCAGCACACTGACTGATCAAGATTGCACATGGGCTGATACAGATTAATGTTGTGGAGTTACCTTCAAATATATGTCAATGGCTCTATACAGCCCATCATCAAAAAGCCTTGCATAATCAGGCAAAGCATCAGCCAATGAGTGAAACTTGGCAGGTTTGAGATTCCCATCTGGAGCAACCTCAGCCAAATAACCATCTACTAGTTTACCGACCATCATAATAGGAGTCATCGAGGGTGATCCCATAAAACCACCCTCTTCAAATCCATGTGGATTAACCAGGGTAGACTCAGCACCTTGCTGACCAGCCATAAAGTGCTGTAAAATCCTCTGAACACAGTCAATATCATAAAGAGTCTCAACAGTGTAAGAGTAGCTCGGTATGAGGAGATCGTCTAAAGTGGCATGTTCAAGCTGTAACCCAATTCTCCTCTCAAGACTTTTCTTGCATGAATCGGAAGCATTCAGTATATTCGCTGTCCGCAGCAATCCAAAGAGAAATTTCGTTGTATTACCAGCCCTATGGTCAGGAAGGAGGCTCTCTATTGTTTCCAAAAGCTCCCTCTGGTCAGCCTCGCAAGGAGCAGAGGTTAAGGACAGGGTTTTTGCTATCCCTTGCCGCCGTGTTAACCCAGGAATGAATTTCTTGGCATAGTACATTACTGCCCCTGCAATGCTCTCTTGTCTGATTCCTTTAGCTTCCATTGCGGATATTACTCTTTTGTAGAAGGGTAAGCTAAGCTCAGCAACATCTTCGTGCCACCAATCTAAATGCGCTGTTCTTTGTCTTGTCCCTGCGTTAATTCCATTCCAAAGAACACCTCCTCTGGTACTCTGCATCCCTTGCATCCCCATTCCCTCGGTCATTGGCCAACCAAAGAGACTGGGATCTGTGCAAGCCTTCATAGCAATTGAATCAACACATTTCTTCACAATATTAAGTTCTTCGGCCAGTGGCATTAAACACTCACAACTTTGTAAAGTCCGGACAGAATCCTTCCAACTTCTAAGCACCACATGGTTGAGGAAGCCCTCGGTTTTAAGTATCAGATTTCCCTCTCCAAACTCTTCTGTCATTTCCAAATATTCTGCGGCGCAGCGAAGAGGAGTTACATTGATGGGTGTAAGCTCCAATTTGACACCATAACAGAATTTTGCAGCAAGTTCAAATGCATCTGCGCCTCCCGGAATGTCTGGAAGGATGATATGGAAACTCTGCTCCTCCTCATCGTCATCGTCAGGAGTTTGGGAAATAAGTCTTGAAAGTTTTCCACTTCTTGAGATCAGAGGAAACTGTGTGTGTACATTGCAATCATAAACAGTGGTAGATCAGGGAAAGGCATTATCACAAATAACATTAGACCTTAATTATGCTGCTATATTCAGGCTTCATAGACCTATTGACCTCACAGCTCCATCATAAGCCATTCCTTACATTGAATGATAAAACCACAAATATGCCAAGAAATTTTCCACACCAGACATAAAAGATTGGTAAGAGATGAGACCTTGTGTAGATGGAAAAACATTTCCTCCACCTCTATGATAATGTCACTTGGTAATCCAGTTGTGCAGAACCTGGCAGTCAAACAAATTAGATGAATCAAATTGATTGACAGTTCTGCAGATAAGACGAGTTTAAAAGTCTTTTGGTCTGATTTTTTCTAAAACTGATGATAACCCACGGAAAGGAAAGGACAAACAGAAACCATATAAATTTGCAATGACGCTAATAGCAGGGAGCTGAAAAAACGAAAGAATAAAGCAAATGCCTGAATATTCGAAAAAAACCAATACAATGTAGTTGGGAATTCAAGGAATTATGCATACCATGCTTGTCCTCTACGCTGAAACCCATCAGGCTTGGAACCCAATTTCTCAAGAGCCATTTTCCGTGCAAGATCCCTTCAACAATGCTGAATTTTCAGCCCCAACTCCACAAGCTTGGCAGAACGAATGAACACTGATCCCTGTATGAAAAGTAATAAGTTATGCAATATTAAAAAATAGGTTTGAGCTGGATGACTGTCCCTGTGTGATAACTAGTTGAAAAGAAATAACCCGGGCTGAATATAGGATCAAAAAAGAATAGCAAGCAGGTACATGTTCCATGGATTCTTCATAGGGCCATGGAAAAGAAATATATACGAAGGGACTTCAAGGGCTCAGTGAAAATGGCAATGGGTATCTTCAACTGAGATTGCCCAGCATTAATGGGCAAAGATGGCAACAGCAACGGTCAAGATCAGATTGCTTTCAGAGGGCAGAAAATCGGCTAGTGGTCAATGAAACACACTGGCTTTTTTCGGTACTAAAAGCCGGAAGAAAACGAAACGGGTAGTAATAAAAAAGCTCCTAGAATTGCACTTGCATTGGTTCTCTAAATATTCTGGACAGGAGCACCAGACAAAAGAGTTGTTAACAACTCTGGAAGACAGATCTTGATAGCCGAAGATGTGGTTAAATCTGGAAGAATGCAGGGAAAAAAGAACAGAGGGACGCTGGAAATTCAGCAGGGAAGCCAGGAAAACTAGAGAAGATCAGAGGATTCCCGCCTAGATCAGACAAGTCGTAAGGAATAGAATAGACCGTAAACTCTTTTTCCCTTTCTCTGCGGGTTTTCAACAGGTCTACCAGATCCCAAGGCAGGTAGGGACAGGGGAAATCAACTCTCGATTCTTGTTAGTGGTTGATTACATGCTATTATTGATGATAATGTATGTGCCTAAGGAAATCCCAACTTCGGAGAAGCTGACAAGTTTGCTGCTCCTCCATCATTCATAGTCTGTCTTGGAAGAGGTGGGCATTGATTGAATGAATCGTCATCGATGTTGGATGATCCTCTTCTCAACGCCCTTCTCCCTCGTAAAGTTTTGACTATTGTAAGGCAAAAAGATAAAGCCAAAGTGCCAAACGGTGAAAATCACACCAACAGAATCATGACTTAATTTTTTTTAAATAAAGATATCTTTTAATGGACTGAGATTTTTTTTAAGTAAAAGATTTTTCCTAATTACAAATTTTAGATGATAAGGATATACAAATTTTAAAAATTATGAATGATAAGGTAATATTTTTTAAAATTTTGTGATCCATCTAGATTATCTTTTTTTTTTAATAATTTAGAGTTTGTATTGAATCTTGTCAAAAACAAATTACAATTGTCGGTATATCTTAATCATGCGTGGCAGCGGTGTCCTTTTGGGAAACCACTGTTGCCACTTGTCCAAAAAATAATAGTGTGTCATGCAAAAAAGAGACGTCGATACCACGGAGGGCGAAGTGTTGATTGCTAGATTTAAACATAAAGAAAAATGCACGTCAGTCTTTCATGGTTGCGGGAACTGAAAGAAGACAAAAACCTGAAACAAGGAATAATTTAAAAACTTGGTCTGAGCCTTGGCCCGGCGTAGACCTAACGCTCCTGTGATTTGCCCTTGTCACTGTCCGCTATAGCTTGTCAGAGGTCCTGAAGGAAGGACATCAAAGTGTCCACACGGCTCCATCATTATGTGTCCTTATTCTGCATATCAAGCATTGGTCTGAGCCTTGGCCCGGCGTAGACCTGACGCTCCTGTGATTTGCCCTTGTCGCGGTCCGCTATAGCTTGTCGGAGGTCCTGAAGGAAGGACATCAAAGTGTCCACACGGCTCCATCGTTATGCATCCTTACTTTGCATATCAAGCATAGCTGACTTCACCTCCCCCAGGTCCCTTTTGAGGTCGCTCAATGAGTCCATGATCGTTGCTCGATCATCGCACCTATCACAAACGAGGCAGAGATGGGGAGACAACGAAGAATCATGATCGATCTAGATTATCAATTAATAGAAACCTAAAATTTATTACAAAAATTATGTTTTTAATTTTTTTAAATATATTTAACTATTTTATAAAAAAATTATATATTTAATTTTTTTAACAATGAGTTATACTTTATTTAATTTTTTTAATAATAAGTTATACTTTATGAAAATCAAAAATTATATTTTATATAAGGAAGTTAACTTATGAAGTGTTTTTGAAAAGCAAAAAAAATTATACTTATCAATTTGATGAAAATAAAACATAAATTTTAAAAAATGATATAGATATATGAGTGGGGTATTATAGAATTGTGGATTGAAATTATAAGAAACTTCATTTTACATTTCATTATTTTTTTCAAAATAAAACATAAATTTCAAAAAATGATATAGATATATAAGTAGAGTATTATAGAATTGTGGATTGAAATTATAAGAAACTTCCTTTGACATTTCATAATTTTTTTCAAATTAAGATGAACAAATAATAAATCTAACATTTTAATGTTAGTGATTAACCCTTTTAACATGTTTATTGAAAAAAACATATCACAAAAAAATGTTGTATTAAGTTTTGTTTTGTTGATTTGTTCATGTAAGGAGGGGTAGTGTTTTTATGGTCATAGGGGTTATAAAATATGCATGGTTATTTTTCTTTTCATTTTTCTTTCTCATTTCAATCCAACCTTTTATATTAAGGTTCAAAATATGTTGTTTGAGGTTGATGAAATCTTAAGAGATTTTTATAGTCATTCCCCACATTGTTTGTTTAATAGGATTTTTTTCTTTTCTTTTAATGAATTATTCATCTTCATTCACTTTTAGCATCCATGTT
Organism: Picea engelmannii; assembly: GCA_009831015.1. NCBI lineage: Eukaryota > Viridiplantae > Streptophyta > Pinopsida > Pinales > Pinaceae > Picea > Picea engelmannii. Next base: position 128,803 of record ML802925.1, read on the forward strand.
GTCTAGATAAAATAAATTCCCCAGCAAAGAAGACTATTTTTCCATTCAAAATTATCTCCAACTCCATCATAGGGTATAATGTGGTTATCTATCACATGAGTTGGCTTCAATTTATGCACATTATCAACTAGCATCAAGGCATCTTGTTGCTTAACCACTTATACTTAGAAGTGTTCAGTGACCAACTTTTTCCATCAAGAAAGTTTTAAGATTTCTTCTTCTTTTGACATTAGAAAATTTTCTTTTTAAATTAATTTATTAAAAATATCATTTATCATTTATCATTCATAAATATAGAAAAGAATCTAAAATTTTTCACATAATTGAAAATAAAAATTAACATTTATTGATTAAAAAAACATTCTAACATCACACAATTATAACCATTTAATTTTCATAATGATGACATAAATTGGTTAGAGTGCTAATCAATTTAGCATTGTTAAAGTCATCATTGGATCCTCACATGACAATAGGATGTGTGGCTGCCACTTCCCCTTATAATATGTATATACAATGGAAAAAATTAAAGACTTGTCATTTTTGCAAGTGAGTCACACAAAGGAGGTAGAATAAACTTTGCATGAATGATAGAGAGAAGGAAAGTATGTTTGTAAGGACATGGTCAAAAGTGGCATGATGAGTAATAAAGCAAGCATGTTTTAATGATTGCCAACCACACCTACTGCTATTTATTTTATGGAATAGGCTTATGACAAGGTAATTGTTGATTGGGTTATTTAATTGCTTAGTGTGACTAAATGGATGGTAGCAGTAAGAACAAATAAAATAAAATATCATGTGTCTCTCTTTTGCAAGAAACCCATATAACAAAAACAAACACTTATACCATACAGGTTGTCCATACGAAAAAAACACATCCTCACATGTTAGAGCTTAGAAGGTAACATATTAGAAGGTTGTTAATTTGAGATTATAAATTATCATCAACTCATAAATGCGTATTTTTCAGCTTTTGAGGAGTCAAATGTCGATTAAATCCACGACTTTAATGTGCAAGGCTTGTAAATTTTATATTGTTTTTTAATGTTCATTCTTATGTTTAATAAGTCACCGTGGGAAACGTTGTGTCTTACTTGTTTCTAGGGCTTGAATGTCGATTAAATTCAAGACTTTTAGGTGCAAGACTTGTAAATTTTATATTGTTTTATAATGTTCATTTTTTTTATGGTGGGGGTCACATTTTTTTCAAGGATCGAATGTCGATCAAATTCAAGATTTTAGGGTGAAGAAAATTTATATATATGTGAGGGGAAATTAAAAAAAAAAATTAAGTATGATATTTAATAATTAATTCTAAAATTGAGGATTTGATATTTGGTATTTGGTAGTTATAATTTTACACATTAAAAAGTTAAATATCTTGCAAACTAACAAGTTTTTCAAAAAAAAATCATTATTTATATTTATGTCATTAATTAATTAAAAGTTGTTAGAATTCTCAAACAATAATATTAGCAATACATTATATGGCTTAGTCAAAGGGATTAATTCATTTTCATGGTCTGAATTTTCCAAATCATTCCTCCTCTTTACATAAGGGCATTCAATTGAGGAAACCTAGGGGTTGATTCCTTAATAATGATTGTACTCATATTAGCATCACACCCCCTCATAAAGACATAAAGGTTTACCAAACCTATATGCTTGTATGTATTTGCATACTTCCTTCATGGCAACCATTAGGGATTCATCATTTGGTCCTTACATTAATTGGGTTTGTTATTCTTTCAACTTTTTTATCTAAGAAACATTTGTCTTTGGACAAGGTTCCTTCATATGGCATGTTTTTAAATGAAGTCTACACTTGAAAGTTGTATTCTCATTATATACTTACTAAGTGTATTTAAAATCTTCACAATTTAAAATAGCATGCTTGGTAGACTTTTACTTAGGTCTTGTTCTGCACATATCATGGTATAGATGAAAATACCATTATCATCTTGTGTTGTTTTAATAAATGTATTTTTGTAGGATAATCTCTTCCCACAAGTAAAGGGGAAGATTTGGCAATCTCACCCATAGGTGAAAATACCATTTTCATCTTGAGTTTTCTTACTAAACGTACACAATGACTTTCCAGTTTTTTTTAAGATTTTCACTTCCCACGAGTAAAACGGGAGACTTAGCAATCTCATCTAGGTTAGGGTTGAGGAAATAGACATTGAAGTATGGTTAAATTTGGGGAACCGTGTTTTTTTATCAAGGTGACTAAGTGACAATTGTTCTACATGAGATATTCAATGGGTTGAAATGTCTCTCCACACTACAAAAGTGACCCTTCTTCTAAGAGGTCGCGAGTGGGGGTATCTATTATGAAAAAGTCACTTGGGACTTGCTCCTAGCCTCGCCTGATTTTCACAAGCATTACTAAAAAAACAAACACAAACACGAGCATGGGCATGTTGTCAAAGAGACTTGAACCCTAGTGGGGGGAATAACAACAACCTTCTTTAAAAGACTTGGTAAGGTACCATTGACAACTATGGTTTGAGGAAGATCTCAACTCTAACCTAGAACTATGGTCCCTCCTACATGACCTTTCTATGGGCTTCTCGAGTTTTGAAATATATAATAAAGAAGCCTTTGGAACAAAGACTTACCATGTTGGAGTTTAGTTTGGAGTTCACCCATTCCATGAGAGTTGTGGAAATTGCCAAACCCCATTAAATCTATAGATTGAAGCTACATTTTTTGTAGCTATTAATGAAAGTATTGAAATCCTATGAAGGACTTCATAATAGGGATCACATTCATCATTCTCTACCATGAAAAGGCCATATTTTAGAGTCTTCCTATCCAAAGAGGGGGGGATTTTTTTTTGGACTACATCCTCGAAAAAGTGAGGAATTGAAAGATGAGAAGATAGCATTGTGTTATGAGAAGAATTTGTAATTGGAATACCTTTGGAGTTGGTGGAAAACCCTACCATGGATTTATTCCTAGTTGTTATATGCCTCAAGAACAACCTAATGGGATGTAAAGGGAGCTTATCTCATAGGACATGGCTCTCTCACGAATGACGTAGCAAGCTACAAGCCACCTATAAAATCAAGCATCATAATCTCTTTCATGGGAGATCCCGTGGTCACAAAGGAAATCTCAAAGTTTCACTCATTAGACATAGTTTGATACAAGAATCCATAGGATAGTAAATAGTATAACTTAGTCAGTGATTAAGTACTTAACTATAATATATATCAAAATAAAAGGGAGACGTGGTCAAATGTGATTTCCCTATTATGTATGCCTATATAAATAAGGTCATTCTATGTAAAAGAGAACATATATTGACAATGGAATAATAACTCTCTTGTTTTTCAGCCTGTAGGTTGTTCCATTTCGTATCAATTGGTATTAGAGTCATATGTTGCAGTCATCATAAGGGATATGCTCCATTCTTCTTCAGGCTTCCGTAGCCATTATAGGGATCCATGCCCTTCTTCTTCAAGCTTCCATAGCCATTACAAGGATATATTCCCTTCTTCTACCATGTTTTACTATCGCCACAAGAGATCCATTCACTTCTTCTTTACACTTTTGTAGCCATTACAAGGATCCGCTCCCTCTATCTACTAGAAAAAAAATTTGTTGTTGAGTGCCACACATGACACCTCACGAAAAACAACAAAGTGAATATGTCTCTCTCATGGATCTGCAAATTTATTTTTTACAACAAGAATAACAATTCTTCTAGCAACATATTCTAATTATACAACAACAAAATCAGGTTATTACTAGATTGACCAAGGAGATAGCAGATCTATAGATTAGAAGTGCCAAAATAGTGCCTCCATCTGGATTGCATTCACTAGCCACTTATTCTTTGAAATGTTCTAAGGATCACCACAACATCAAGGCTAAATCCTTGTCTGACATTAGCACCATTAACAACTTGAATCTTCGTGACTCATATGATCACAACTCCAACAAATACATATTTTCCCCAAATGCATTGTCCAACTCCTACAAACATTCAGTGTCAATAATAATAATATGAGTGGGCTTTCCATGATCAAGAAATGGTTGAGCACCACTTCTCCCTCTGTAGGGAGTAAGATGACTAATACATGTCGTAGCAATTATGATCATGCTACTTCATGTTCAATGATCACAATGACTACCACCACTACAAATCCTAAGCAATCGAAAGAGGGTATGGATGTGTTTACAAATATTTAGTCTTTGAAACTCCTTTTGATCCCAACTTTTTATTCCACTACCTCGTTTGCCATTGTTCCAAACACAAGTCAAAATGGTACCCTTGAAACCTCTTTTCCTGATAACAAGAAGCATCTTATCCCAAAGAAGCCAACTAGTTTAGAACCTATTATCAGAAAATACGTTAACATGTTTGGACCATAAACTCCAACTTTATCATGGGGTAACCAAGAATAGGTGGACGATGCATTGTGAAGGTCATTTATGTGACAGTCATTGCAAAAGAGAAGGGAAGACATGCAAGGGTAGGCAAGTATATCTAGGTGGATATTCAAAAGATGAGAAAGCAACAGATGGCCCCCAAAATGACAATATGAAGTTTAGAAAGGATAAATACATAAACGCTTACCAAGCCGAGTTTATGAAGAGATATCAATGTGAATATTCAAAAGTTTCTACAGAAGATGTTCCCATTGAGCATCATGTTCAACAAAAAGAAAAACAAGCAGAATTACTCAAAGTAGAGCCCTTGCTTTGTGCAAGAAGACACTCTCGAATCTGGTTATCATTTTCTACACTTGGAAAAAACCATTATTTCAAGGGCCCCATGTCCATGGTCTTCCTTTTGATGACGGGTTCATTTTCAACAATGCACGCCAATGCAATGTTTCTAGAAAAACCCTTACTATGTAAACAACCTAATTGTGGCAATGATATCGTACATACGAATTTCACGTTATCTTATGTTCCTCCTAAACTGAGAGGAAAGCAGGGATGTTTTCCATCTAAACCGGGAGGAAATGGTACAGAAACCCAAAGGATAGTAATTAAGTAATAATATAACTTAGTTAACGATTAAGTAGTTAACTATAACATATATTTTTATAAAAAAAGACATAATTAAACTTAATGTTTCTACTCTATATATTTATATAAAAATGACTATTCTCTATAAAAAAAAGATCATAATAATAATAATAATAATAATAATCTAATTTTAAGGTCATGACCAAGCCAGATACCAAATTAGTGTATGAGACCTCTTTGTTTGTGGGACAAGGGATCCCCTTCGCGCGGCGATTTGACTACTAAAGTCTACGGAGGTGTCCATACCCTACCCCCTCTAGATTTGAACCTGTGACCTCCTAGAACGAAACACATATTCTTAACCACTAAACCCACTCAAACTATACATTGAAATAATATTTTTTTCTTAAAAAACTATTCCATTGTATCACACTCTATAATATCATGATTATTTCCACTTGTTATTAATATTCTCATGCGATGCATCATGTTTATGTTTAATGTCATAATATTTCTTAAGGATCATTAATATAATTATATAAATTACCAATAGTTACCCAAGTTTGAAATCCATAAATTACGTTTATCCGGTTTACTACAATGTAATACATTCAAATGACTTATATGACTTTTCGTCTCTCTAAGACGAGTAGAGGTAAGCCGCTGGAATTTTATCATTTGCTCTAATTTTATGAAGTTAAAATAGATTCAGGAATGTAGGTTTGAGTGAAACTTATGCTAAACTTTTTATTAAATGGAGAATGTTATTCATCATTGTTGTAATATCCCCAAGGACGAGCCCCAGTTGTATTTATAAATTGTAAACATGTTTTGTAGGCTAGTGAGCCGAGTGTTGATAAGCAGGTGGGCTTATGTGTTTATTAGGCCGGAGAGCCTAAGTGTTAAAGGCCAAGAGCCTAATTTTGCATATGTAACTATGTAGATCATTAATAAAATATAAACATCGTTGTCTGCAGACCGACCACGAAAAAAGAGTGACGGGGGACTAAGCTTCCACAAGGTTGGGTAAGGGAGGAGGCTAAGTGTGTGGGCCTAAGGGCTAAGCTAGGGGGCTTACCTCTAAAGAAATAATATTTATTATTAATTCCTGAAGGATAAAGTGGACATGTTGAGTGTTGAGTGTTTTTATCCTAAGTCTTGGGAGAGGCAACATGTGCAAAAGGAAACACATGCAATTCCAGGAAGACAAGTGTTGACATGGGCGCATGTAGTTAAAACTGATGAGTCGATCGTGTTGGGGGTCATTCTTTCATTTTGTCATCCTCTGCCTGAGTTTATTGGGATCGGGGGCATTTGAACCCGTTTTTCCTCTACGTCTACATTTGCTTACCCGCGCATAGGGAAGGAAACCCTCATGGGAAGGTTGTTCGTTCTGTCATTCTCCCATCCTTCGCCTAAACCCAAGACCTCCATCATCGACCTCTGTGTTTGGATTCCTTGTCACACACCCTGAACCAGTGGCAAACTCGTGGACTCATTCGTGTCTCCTGTGAAGTCTGATCACCCTATAAATGTCTGAACTGTGCCATGTCTTTGTAACACACCCACGACGAGGCATAAAAATTTTCGCTTTTCTTAAAGGAAAGAATCTCCATTCATGGTTTCTAATTTGGAAATTCGGGGAACTAGTCCGACCTCCTGGCCAAGGATCTCTGATTCTGAAGCCAAACAACTCTCTGAGACCTTGATGGTCTCATTCTGTAATTAAACATGGAACCTTTTGGCTTCTTGGTGCAGGTTTAATGGCACCCGCAACCTTTCCTTTCAATCCCCTATGAAATCTCAGAGTACTGGGTGTTAGCTCCTTTTCTGGATAACCCCCTCTTGATGTGACCTTGTGCAATGACCTTATGGGATCGCGTGATTGTGGACGTGGCCAAAGGCGGTTTGAATCAAACTGCTTTTCGGCCCTTAATTCTCCTCGAGCCTCCACATGTCTTATTTTCAAATCCATTGTTTGAATTGCAGCCCGCCCTCAACTTTTTAACGTCCGTGCAACTCCTATCCCCGCAATTCTATGGCACCTTCAATCTCCGATCTTTGACGGTACTTCAAAAACTAGCGGGTCAGATCTACCCCTCTCATACCTATGGATCAGATCTAACCTCTTGCAAAATCAATGGACGAGATCTCCTTCATGATTTCGGGTTTTGGGAGTTTCAACTCTCAAAACCCTGCTCTCTTCTGTACTTCAATCTTCCAAGTTGACGATCTCCAAACACCTGTCCTCCTAATCAACGACCCTGCCTTTACTTCGGGTGGTTGACCTTTCAACTGGATCAACAGTCCTACCTTTACTTTGGGTGGTTAACCTTTCAACTGGATCAACGGTCTTGTGGCCCTCTTCTCGATCAACGATCGAGATCTCCTTCGGGTTTCGGACTTCTGAGATCTCAAATCTCAAACTTCACCCTTTTTCCCAATGGATTTTATCCAGAGGCTATAATCCACTGACACGTGTTCTGACAATCGAGGATAACTTCGGGTCTTTACCCGAAGTCCACAGATTTTATCCATGTCTCCCTTAGATCGGACGGCTATGAATTACTTTAGATATTTATCTAGAGTTCTCAGATTTTTTCCATGTCTCCCTTGGATCTGACGGCTCAAATCCACTTCAGGTGATCTGATGCTTGATATTCACTTTAGATGATCTAACGACTTAGCTTCACTTCGGTTGATCAGATGGTTGAGATTTACTTCGGATTTTCGGAAGTTCAGACTTTGGAATTCTCAACTCTCAAACCTTGCCTTCTCTTGAATATGCTTCGGTTGATCGAACGATTGGGATTCACTTCGGATTTTTGAGACTTCGGACTTCGCGAATCTCAAATCTCAACAGAGAAACTCTCAAATGAATTTCCCGAAGCTGCTGATCTGACGACTCAGATTCACTTTGGCAATCTGACGCTTGAGGTTTACTTCAGATGATCTGATAGTCGACGTTTACTTCGGGTCTTCACCCAGAATCCACAGATTCACGCCACCTATCCTCTAGAATTGACAATTCAAATCTACTTCGAACGATCTGACAATTGACATTTACTTTGGGTCTTCACCCAGGGACAACAGATCTCTACCACATGTCCCTTTCGATCTAACAGTTGAGATTTACTTCGAGACTCCGACTCTCTGGGCTTCGGGAGTTTCAACTCTTATGTATCCATTTATCCGGAGTGATTTTACCCAAAATATACGATCTCCTAACACGTATCCCCCTGGCGATCAACGACCAAGATTTACTTCAGTTGTTTGTACTCCTCCTTGTCCACAAACCTTTGAAGTTGTGGATCTTACGTTAGCTGTCCTCCTTGACGATGGACGGTCCCAACTTACTTCGAGACTTCGGGATGCTGACAAGTCCACTCTTCTGTGCACCTTCAGATGGTTATACCTCATGCACTTTCCTTGGGATCCAACGGCTATTGGTCCTCTCTCTCATATCTGATGGTCTAGATCTGATCTCCTCTACGCTCATTCCTCATTTTTTGGACTCTGATCTGACGGTCCAGGTTCTTCATAGTGCTCGATCCAATGGCCACTATTTCTCCTCCTCCTGAGCTTTCGCTTTCTTCCCTGACTTGGAAGATTTCAAACATTTCAAAGGCTTCACCTTTGAACTTCCTCCTGCGAGATCTGTGTTGTTGGGTCTCATCTGCGCTTCGGGACTTGGAACAAGTCCACCTCTTGTGCCCTCTTAGCACTATCTCTTCTAAGCTTCAATTGCTCGGATCTCGAAGGTCTCATAAGTGCTCTGTAACTTTTCCTTCAGGGTTTGGGTCACTCCAACACGCGACTCTCTCGAGGCATGGACTTCGAATCTCATAGATCGGACGGTTGAGAAGGATCCCGACGGATCCAGAGATCCATGGTCCATATTCACTGCGAGACTTCGGGACTTCGGGGATTTTTACTTCCCTTACGACAAACTCACCGTTCGCCAAACTAGCAAAGTCCGGAGGACTCAAGGCGTTAACTCCCGCACTCCTTTCCATATCCAGCGATCACAATGGACCTTGGCTCTTTCCGAATAGTTTCTCGTTCATTCTTCATCCGAACAAAGGAGCCTTCCCTTTTGATACTTCAATCTCGCTACTCTTCACGAGATTTTTTATCTCTGGAAGGCTTAAGAGCTTTGCACTCTTTCTCTTAGACGTAACACTTGGAAGAATCCTTCCGCACACCCATTATGTTCATTCCTCAACTCTAGGACTTAAGTGGTTCTCGGTCTCTATTTTCCTCGCAGAGAACTTGTGCATATGTTCATTATCTCTCTTGAGCTTTAATAGACTCTGTCCTCCAAGGGACTCAAAATGACTAAGAGGGTCTATATGCGTACATGAAACTATGCCCAAGGTCGATGAACTCACAGTTCATGGCTCTAGCTTAAGCACCCACAGGATGCAAGCATTTACGAGTATAAAACATATCCCATCCATATAATTTCCTACTTGCCTAATTATACAATCAAGCAGACACCAAAACGGGGTGCAGTATAAATCATTAAAAAAACATAGCTATCCCTGCAACATTCATAGAATATCCAACTTTAATTCACAGTACCACTTAAATACACAAGATATGTGATTACTTATCTATTACATGTAGTAGCCAACTAACTGACTGTGGGTGTTCGTCCTTCCACCCGACCATAGGCTCAGAGGAATTAATTCTTAGCACTCTGGCCACCCCCGTGCCAAGCCATGATATCACTAGGGAACTCTCACAATTCTCAAGGAATCTTTCTCTATTTCAGCTTCTGCTTGGGTTTTGTTCTCTGTAAACTTTCAGAGATTTCCTTCTCTGTTATGGCCTTGGCGAGGTTTTATCAGATGCTCACTCATCATCAAGCTCGCGGCCTTCTATTCATTATCCGTTGGAGATCTTTGTACCTTCTCCTTTTCGATTTGTATATCTTCCTTCCAGGATGGTTCTCGAACCATTTTGTTCCTTCTATCAGAAGGGAACTCCGGTTAGCTTGGTTTGTCATACCCAGTGGTACTTCGGGCTAACATTTTGCAGTTTTGGCCATGCTTCCATTCATGGGAGTGGTTGATAATTCAACCATTGGTCCTTTATTCATTAACTGATTTCTATCCTTGGGATCTGAAGGAGGTTTATTATCCTCATCAAGGGAATTTGGGGTTATTTGATATAATGACCCTCTCTTATAGTTTTCACAATCTTTCCTCTAGTGATATCATGGCCAATATTGTCAAGGCTTCACCCCCACAGTCAGTTATTGGCAACTCAAACAATAATACATTTACACTGTCCACATGCCTTAGCATGGTATCCTATTTTAGAATTAATTACAAGCTGGGGGAAATAGGGGTGTTACAGTCTTAGTGTGGACAGTTGTCATTTTTGGATGTCCATACCCAAATTCCTGTTGTTGTTGTCACCGTGAGTTAACTGAATTGCTATTGATGTTGTTGTTATCCTCACATGTGGGAATTGAGTTGAAACATTTTGAAGAAGTGGGTTGTCAAGGATGTGGTAGAAGAGGCAGGTTGTCAGGCCTATGAGCATCTCTCTCCAGGTGAGAGAGTTTGTTGGGGAGTGGTTTTCTCCTAGAGAGAGTCCAGCACCAGCTACATAGCTCAGAGAATTCTTGATCTGACATGTTGTCGAGACCCTGAGAGGGAGGTGAAGCAGTCGATGGACTGTGTGATAGTGAAGGTGTATACTCTCGGGTGGAACATACATGTGGGGAATGAGAGTTCGTGCGTAGTGGGCGTAAGAAGGATCCTAGAGAGAATCCTTTCGGTTGCACTGTGTAGTTTCCTGTAACCTCAGCCTAGTCTAGGAATCCCTTGCCCTGGGTGGAGCTTAGTCCCAGCTTGGGGGTGACCCACTGCTGAGCGTGATGAGCAGCGTGGTCTATGGCTGGGAGGTTCGTGGAAGGTCTTCACGTAGTTGGTGGTGTTACTCCAATTGAAAATATAAGTATCAGTCTGTGCTTAATTTATCTATTATGCATGTATGTGATGCTTGAATGTTATCATGTATTCTGTTGCGTATATGAACTACTGTTAATTCCATTGATTCTATATGGTAGCAGTAATTCTATGATTATTGTGATTAAGTGTTTTAATTCGATTAAAATGCATATATTATATAAGTGTATATTCCACAGTGGTAGCATTACCCGGTCTCTGTGTTGGCCTAGGATGCTATAGTTTGGTATTAGAAGTAAGTGAAGGGTCTGAGTAATGGCGTTTCCCAGGCTGGTTGGTGGTCAGGGATGTTACAAATTGGTATCAAAGCTTTAAAGGCTAAGTTAAGGTTGTATTAGTGGCATTGCCTGGCCTGTTGGTGGTTGGGGATGTTACAAATTGGCATCAGAGCCATGGTTTCAACACTAAGCCTAGATAGGCTATGTTAGTGGTAGTTGAAGCAAAAGTTTTTGAAAATAATTGTTGTCGGAATGGAAAAAATTCAAGTTCAGAGCCAAGGTTTTAACGTCAAACCTGGATGGGCTGGATAAGTGGTCATTGGACCCGAAGTTTTAGGTGGAAATTGTGTCTGGAGGACCAATTTCGAACCCCAGAACCTTCCTGAGTGCCAAGAAGTTACCCTGGTCATGTTACGAATCTTAGGAGGAATAATGGTATCGTAAAACCATGACAAAAGTGGTGTTGGGCCACAGAGTAATGTGGACCTTAGGATCTATTCGGGAGAAGGAGAATAATTTGCGACCGTCAGATCTGGTAATGTTGTGAGGCAGTTAGCCATGAATTCCTTTGGAAATCTATTGAGTAACAACATTTGTTCTACATTGTAGGATCTGTTCGGAAGGAAGGGAAATCCCTTACGATCGTCAGATCTGGGGAAGGTGCAGAGGAGTTAAACCAGAAGCCCTTCGGACTTCACGACTTCAGTGAAGTCTGATGCCAGAAACAAGAGAAGGGTCGAAGCCCGAAGCTCCGAAGTGGATCTACACTGTAGATTTGAAGAGGAGAGCTCGATTGTTGGATCAAGCCAATGTTAAAAGGTCAAACGCAATAGTGAAGGGCGAAAGCTCCTAAAGAGACGAAGTAGTGATTCATGATGACGTCACTTGGATGGATGTGGACACATGGGATGTGTGCCACGTGTCAGTGGGTTTCGAACCAGTAGAAGGTCGAAATAACATTTGGAACGAGACGTGTGTCACCCATATGAATGGGCCACATATCAACCACTAGTATTCCACCATGTGGATTTCCTTATGAGCATGGCTAGTGGGGTTGAGGTTACATAACATAGTTAAAGGTCAGAGGACCCACACTGGCATTGGTCATGATACATCAAGATCGATAGCTAGGGGGCATTGTGGGGACCCAAGTTGCACGAGAGTTAATTCTCCAAGGCAGCCCCGCAATCCAAACTGCGGTTTCACCGAGGGGTTACGTGTTAGGGTCAGAAGAATTGTGGGACGAAAGGTGGGTTGCTCCAAACCACCATTGCATGCCCTTGCAATTGGAAAACGTTAAGTGATGTGATGCAATGACATCACCAAAGGTGATGGGGAATGTTCAGAGATTAACAGTTTGGATGTGTGGATGTGAGATCCTCTGAAGCTCCGAAGTCCCGAAGACCCGGAACTCAGACACCTGAGGTTCCATAGTAAGTGTTAGTTGTCAGATGTTAGGTAGATGTGGACTGATGATCTTCCCTACTTTGCGAGTTCGGTAATATAGAACTCTGAGAGATTGTTGTGTGGTGATTGGAAATCTTCTGAAGCTAAAGGCCAAAGTCCTGAGTAAGCGCTTATTGATCTAGCGCTTGGTCAGGACCCATGGTGGCATGGATTGGTGACTGAGAGAAAGGGGCTAGTGCCCAAAAATGATTACAGAGCAGAGAAGAGCTCAGAAAGAAAATGAAATCTGAACGTTTTCTTAAATCAGATTGGTTTGAATGTGTAAACTGGTGAAGTATTGAATAAGTTTCAATTGTTTCTCTTCTTTGAGTTTTCAAGTGCAAATAGTGCACATTGTTCACAAGGAGTGCGTTGACAGAGGTAATTTAACCTCAGAGAAGCTCAGGAGAGACATCGTTGAACCTTCATCAGTGGAGGTGCAAGGAGTGCACAGGAAGAACTCTGTGTTGAGTTCAGGGAGAGATAGAGTCACTGAGAACTTTGTAGGGCTCTACCAGGCGAGCATCGAGCAAGTGCAAGTGTGCATAGAGAGAACTCTTTGTTGAGTTCAAGGAGAAGAGTATTAAAGGAAGATACTCACAGAGCTGTTGAGCACTCTATAGAAAATGCTCAGCAAGGTGTGCTTTGAGCATAAGGTTGTCAGGAGGGCACAAAGTTTTCCTTTGAAAGGAAACATAAGGGTCGAGACCCTTAAAATACTGAGTAATTCAAAAATCTTAGAATAGATAACGCAAGGAGTGCATGGGAGATAGACTCATTCTAAGTCCTAAAGATCAGAAGAGATAACGCTTACGATATCTAAGAGGCGGACTCGCAGGATAAAGGTTAAAGGTCAAAGCCTTTGAACACTGACAAAATCTTCCAAGGTGGAAGAAGTCAAAATCTCAGGAGGAGGAGCGGAAAAAACCGTCAAATCAGTTGTGGGGAGGAGCCTGGACCGTTAGATCAGTGTCCAACAGAACAAAGGAAGCATAGAGGAGAGGAACATATCTTGTCCATTGGATCTGAGCACGAAGGACCAACAACTATTGGATCCGGAGGTAAGCGCACGAGACTTAACCCTTGTGTGCACAGGAGAAGTGGACTTGTCAAAGTCCTGAAGTCCCGAAGTGATTTGGGACCGTCCAATATCTAGGAGGATAGGTGGCATAAGATCCACAACTTCGAAAGTTTGCAGAGAAGGAGGAGGAGAAACAACCGAAGTAAATCTTGGTCGTTGATCTGAAAGTGGACGTGTGGCGCTAGATTTGGAAATCCGAGTGCAGAGCACTCCAGAGGAAAGCAGAGGATGAAAGCGTCGAAGTCCCGAAGGAGATTTTGATTGTTGATCGAGGAGGAGGTTGAAGGACCGTTGATCTGGTCTTGGTCGGAAAGAGTTGAAGTCCCGAAGAGAATCAGGGTCGTTGATTTGGAGAGGACACGTGGTCGAAGATCTGTCACTCCGGGGAAATTCACTTTGGAGATTTGTGTGTGTGGAGATGTCGGAAATCTCGAAGGTTGGAGAGTCGAAGTTCATCAGAACTGTCTGATTGTTGAGGATAGGTGTCAATAGATCTTCCACTTTGGAAGATTGTCATACAGGGAAAATAAGATAGTTGAGAGTTGAAACTCCTGAGGGCTGAAGAGTCGAAATCAATCGTAGCCATTGATTTTGGAAGGGAGCTATGCGTCGACAGATTGTGTAGATCTGGGATTGCGTGTGGAAGGAGGAAAGAAGGTAGAAAATGGAGGATAGATAATAGTCGTTTATCACGGATCATCATCAAGGGATTGGAGGTCGACGGATGAGTTGGATTGCGGGGCCAGAACTTGTTCGGATGTTAAAAATCTGAAAGTGGGCCGCAATTTATACCATGGTTTTAACAAAGTGATGCATGGCAGCTAGAGGTGAATTGCAGGGCAAAAATCAGGTTGGCCTAAAACCACTCTTGCCCACTCCCGCAATCACAGTTTTCCATGAGGTCATAGCCCAGAGTCATATGAAGAAAAAGGCTAATGAAAAAGGGGTCAGTGCCTGAAACTTGAATTTTTGGAAGTGCACAGGAATAAGCTCGTGGGGCTATCGGGACCTGTGCCTAAAGAAGGAAAGGGGACCTGTGTAAGATTAATAGGGGTCTAGCAAAGGCCCATAGTCAATCTGACTCAACATTTGAAAAGATCCTTTGACTGGGAGGTTAGCAGACCCCACTGAGGTAGGTGCACTACGTCGAAAGTGCTCAGGGAAGAAATAGTCATGTACAGTGATCACAATGAGAGCACAAGAAGATTCAGGAATCCGGGAAGAATTGTAGACTTCTGGGATCAACAAGGAAAAGTTTTATAGGGAGAAAGAAGTTGTTGCAATTTCTATGGCAGGAAGTCTGTTACGGCTTGTTGGGTCAGCCATAGGAAAGAATTCTTTCATTTTTGCAAGTGTTGTTGGTGATGTTGTTACATAAGGAGGGAAGCAACATAGAGCTGAAGTGTTGGTTATAAGTTTGATAAAAGAAGCATGGAAGCTTTTACTTCCATCAGACATTCAGGTAGTATAAAATTTATTAATGGCAGTCATGCAGGTATGAGTTTTATTACTCTTTTTGCATAATTACTGAAAGGAAAATTAGGTAAGAATTTCCTCAGCCAGATTTATTTTTATAAAATCACATGATTATATTATTGAATGCATACCAATGGATGTGGTAAAGGCTGGAGGTCTATATTAATTCAAATCTTCTGAATGCACACACTAGCATAGTAGAATGTCATGTTAATTTGGTTATGGGGTAATAACCAAAGAATTAAAAGATAATAACTTGTTATAGGAATGAATGTCAGTAAGCTTGTCATGTATGAGACTAGGACAGGGTTGGATATGGCAAGGTACGGATATGGAAAGGTTATGAGCCACACAGGTACTAAAATATTCCTACCTTTAAATAAAACTTGGGCTGCAACCTTTTTGCTAACACTAATGAACACCACAAAATTAGATTCTTGGTGTAGTGTTCGGGTCGAAAAGGAAGGCATCCAATTAATTGGGAAGACAATAGGAAGTGTGTGGAGAATGTGTCAACACATTGGCYAGAATTCCAACTTATGGATGGTGAGATACATGACTGAGATGAAGAGCATTATGTAATTCAATGCAAGGTGTGATGAATAAGTATGCACTGAGAATTGCACTCATGCATAGTAAGTGATAGAATTGTATACTAAATGCAATGGATGAATGAGTTTTGTAAGTATATGCATATATATTATTGTATGGAAATAATTGTTACTAACAACTGAAATGTTGTGAACTTATGAAGCTAAGGACATTTAAGGAGTTGTTAGACATTGCAACATGAAAGTTGCAAGTCAAGTAGTCACATGAGCATTGACTACATGAAATTTTCTTGTTCAGAAAAATAAGTAATGAACTTACAGATATTACTGTGAACATGCATATACATAGAATGATGAGTCATTCTATTTTATTAAATTGTTTGGTAATTATGATTGAATTGCTAGATGCAGACAATTCTAAATTCACTGCATATGGTTCTGTACATATTGCAATTGAATTATGATGTACATGAAATACTGACAATTGTTGGCAGTATGCAAGATGAAGCCTTGCGTGAAAATGGTATACAGTTTGGTGCTTGTGGAAAACCACAAGGAAGATTTCAATCTTAATATGGCAATAGCCAAGAAGAATTATGAAATGGAATTTCATGTTTTGGGGAAAAAGTTGAATTCCCTTTTGAACTAAATTTGAGTTCCTAAATGAATTAATTTATGTTTCCTCGTGATAACTTCATGTGGGCGATGCAAATAAGATGATGTTGATTAAAGTGGAATGTTGACTACAAAGAGTAGCTCGGGAAGATGCTGATTGGAAATCTCTGAGGGTAGTTGGAACTCCGGGAGCCACGATGCTCTGAGACTTCATGAGTCAGCCTATTGTTGAAGCCCAAGGAAAGGGAGGTGTAGCAGCCGATGGACTGTGTGACAGTGAAGGTGTACACTCCTAGGGTGGGACAGGCATGTGGGGAAGGAGAGACCATTGGTTGGAGTGTTGGTGAGGTTTAGTACCTTGGCCTAGACCATGTTGATATGGAGGTCTTCTCAATCAAAAGATGAGTACAATTCTCTATTTATTGTATGTTGTGTATCTTGTATACAAGTTATAATGTTATTATAATTTCCTATATATACATATATATACGTTGGATATATGCTTGCATTACTTGAATCCATGATTGTACATAATGTGTTTCATGTTTCATTGCTTAAGAAATATATACTTGATGCTAATCATGTTATTGATTGGAATGTGATTCAGGTAGAGCAAGAAGGTGTCTTGCAAGTGCATCCAGTGCGCATATTGGACCAGAAGAGCAAACAGCTCCAGAATCGAGCCATAGGGCTTGTAAAGGTCCAATGGACCTGGTACGGTCTTGAGGATACGACATGGGAGCATGAGGATGCTATGGGGGCAAAATACCGACATCTCTTTGAAGATTTTGGAAATCTTGTTGATGTTGTGTAAAGAGTTGCACTGAGGATAGTGCAAACATAAGGGGAGGGGATTGTAATATCCCCAAGGACGAGCCCCAGTTGTATTTATAAATTGTAAACATGTTTTGTAGGCTGGTGAGCCAAGTGTTGATAAGATGGTGGGCTTATGTGTTTATTAGGCCAGAGAGCCTAAGTTTTAAAGGCCAAGAGCCTGATTTTGTATATGTAACTATGCAAATCATTAATAAAATATAAACATCGTTGTGTGCAGACCGACCACGAAGAAAGAGTGATGGGGGACTAAGCTTCCACAAGGTTGGGTAAGGGAGGAGGCTAAGTGTGTGGGCCTAGGGGCTTACCTCTAAAGGAATAATATTTATTATTAATTCCTGAAGGCTAAAGTGGACATGTTGAGTGTTGAGTGTGTTTATCCTAAGTCCTTGGAGAGGCAACATGTGCAAAAGGAAACACATGCAGCTCCAGGAAGACAAATGTCGACATGGGTGCATGCAATTAAAATTGATGATTCGGCCATGTTGGGGGTCATTCTATCATTCTGTCATCCTCCGCCTGAGTTTGCTGGGATCGGGGGCGTCTGAACCCATTTTGCCTCTGCGTCTTCATTTGCTTACCCGAGAACACAAATGAAGATAATATTAGCGATCACTCTTGTACTAAAATTGGGGATACACACTCTTCAATATGTGGGGAGTTAAAAAACATTGCAATGCCAAGAATAACTTTGAATCAAAGTGATCATAAGTTGGTCTTGAACCAAAATTTACAATTACTTCCCAACTGGAATGGTGGCAAGCATGGAAATAATTTATACCTCACATCTAGGGATGTCTCTTCTTTCTCTGAGACAATAGTTAGGAAAAAAGAAGAAGCCAACATGATGAGTGATGCCAAGATTGCAATTTGAGATATGCCTTTTGTACTATTTCGCCTAATAATGATGGGGGTGTCAATGGAACTTGTGTTCTTCATGGTTTTGTCCCCAAAAAGTTACTTGTTTATGCTTCCAAGTTTTCTCACAAGTTTGAAGAGAATGGAGGCTTTGGCTGGTTTTATGAATGCAAGTCCAAGTTCGACTGGGCCACTCAAGTATCTAAACAAAATGCAAAGATTAGACAATTGATTGGACTGTAGAAAAGTATTTTGAACAATGTCAGTGTAACTCTAATAGAAGGTCACAGAAATATTGTTGATCCACATACAGTGGAAGTGGACAACAATGAGATAAAAAGGGGAGAAATTAGATGATGGTTTCGACAGTCAATTTGGTGTGGTTCGCAAATAACGAAGATCGTTTAGAGAAATATGGAAGAAGGATGGTGTATTGTTTACAATGATATTTTGAAGTTAATAAGCAGGTTAGAAGAAAAAGCCGAATACGATTCATTGAAAGAAGACGAGTATTGTTAGGGACCTAACCCCTCATGTAGATAGAATAATATATTTTCCATGTAATAAAGGTCGACATTAGTTAATAAGAACTAAATATATTTTCCATGTAATAAAGGTCAACATTAGTTAGTAAGGCCTATTTAATAAATGTGAAGAAGTCAATGTAAGAAGACCTAATACAAGCTTCCGCTTCTAGAAAGATCTTCCTCTATAATGTTCTTTAGAAGATATAATTAGTATAAATAAGAGTATGAGGCATGAGAAAGTTGACCTTGAGAATTATTGTAATAGAGCTTTGCTCTGCTAGAGGTTTCCCCCTCGAAGAGGCAAGTGAACATTGCTTTCTTTGAATAACAATATTATTTTTGGTGTTGCTTTTCTCATATTTTGTTGTTCCATTGATATTTGTTGAATATTCATGTTTATGCATATTACATTACATCTAGTACCTTACAAGTGGTATCAGAGCACTTTCCTTGGCAGGAATTGTGGGTTAAGTTTTTTTTTTTTCAGGGTAGAGACGTGGTCCGACATCTTTAAACTATAGTGATCTATCGTTTGGTGCATAAATCCGTGGGCGGGGAAGAATACACATAAGAAATACAAGTGGTTTTTAATCTCACATTGTTGGACACCCTTGTAACCCATGTTGGTACCCCTTTGAGTGGTAGTGCACCAGACAACACCTATATAGAGACTTTCTCTCCCATGTACCTTTGGTATATCAGGAGCCCCCTAGGTATCCTGAAACCAACCCTAGATCAATCAATTTGTCGCCTGACTGCTATAGTGCCACAGAGAACAACACTCGGGAAACAGGTTAGTATGGATAAGCATACGACCTAGCCTCTTTAGTTGGTGCCCTAAGATATTGGGCTAAGTATTATTGTTCGAACCCACACATATATCAAAGAGATACACCACAGGGAAAACCCTTTTCTGTAGGAACCCTGGAAATCCTAACCCTTGGAACGAAAACAGAATAGAAAAAGAACAGACAAGATCTGTTGTCATGCAACCTTGCCTCTTGCATTCTAGTTGTGAAATTACTACACATTTTTTCGTGTTAAGAATTTGGGCATTTTGACATTGCAATATTATTCAGATTGGAGTATAACTTTGTAAGAGTGTAAAAAAGAAAGTTTGGGGCCTGCCCGCACCCTTATTAGAGACATATCCCATTGGATTCCTCTTTTTGTACTGATCATTGCGATACCTATCATTTTTACCCCCTTTTTTATCCTGTGGACCCATACCCTTCCCAACACCCTTATTTCCCACTTATCCCATTGGTCTCCTCTCGCTGCCCTGATTATATTGGTATATATAATGTGTCTTCTTTTTTGTTCATGGACCCACTCCTCATACCCTCATGGCTCCCACTCACCAAGAATAAACTAATCAGAAACTGAATACTAACCTTACTGCCCTTCAAGCCCAAGTAAATAGGGACATTCTGACCATTCATGCAAAAAGGGGAATTATCCAAGAACAACTCGGTAGCCAAATTGATGAAGTATGTTCCGCTCTACACCAATTCATGGACAAATTCTAGGGTCCTTCCTCCTCTGACCCACCTCTCTATGTTGAAGGTGTTGACTCCAACCAACCTCTACACTCTCATTCTAACTCCCTACCTCATGACCCTCGTCTTCTTAGAGTCGAGGTAAAAAAAAATGATCGCTCAGATCCACAAGCCTAGGTTACTTAGATGGAACACTATTTCTCCCTACATGGTATCACTAATGAGTTAACTAAGCTTCATTATGGAATTCTCTATTTGGATCTAGAATGATGGCAATGGTGGCAATGATGTCAAAATGCATGCTAAGGGTATGTTTCTTGTTCATAGTGTGTTCCAGAGTTGTATGAATGCTTTGAAATGAACACCCACCATTTAGGATGTCAGACCAATTTGAAATAGTCTGGAACAGTGGAAGATTTTATTGTTGCTTTTGAGCACTTGGATTTTTGCATGGAGGGCGTGACAGATGCTTTCTTTCGGGGATGCTTTATCAGTGGCCTCAAGGATGAACTTTGATCCCAGGTCATCGTGGTTCACCCCCAGACTTATTTGGAAGAAACTAAACATGTCAAAGAGGTACAACAGGTCATCTTAGCCTAGAGAAAAAAACCCACTTTTGTTCCCTGCCTAATGTAACATCCCCAATTCTAATCCCCAAGAATTATAATGTAATTGTATAAATGTAAATTAGGTTGGTGAGCCGATGCATTGGGGTGAAGAGCCTGTATTGATCTAATGTGGTCGAGGGACGAATGACATGTTATGAACATTGATTAATTAATAAAATGAATAATCGTTGGTTGTGATACGAAAGAGATGAAGAACGATGAGGGGATATGATTCCACAAGAGAGAGGGGTCCAAGGGGGGATTATTCATGGGTATTAATCCAACCCACATTCCTGAAATTATTATCTTTGTGTATGACCTTCTATTTGTTGATTGAGTGTATGAGAGGCCAATCATTAAACTCGTGTAAGAGGGTGGGTGTGAGCAGTCACATCCCATAGTTATTGGAGAGCATGGGTTGAAGTACAATCATCCTTGAGAAAAGTTCGGGTCAAGCAAGCAAGGAAGAAGAGGAAATTCACATGCATAGGAGGGATAATTTTTACACGCAGGTTTTGGACAACAAAGGAGGAGTAGAGGGGTCAAAAGAAGACCAGCCATGGTATTTGAAGGCAACCATTGTTTGGCTATGTTTTTATGTTGAGAAATAGGCTTGTGTGCTTGTAAATTGGGATATGATCCTATGGTGAGATTTTATGTGGAGAAAATGACTTAGATCCTTGTGAAGGTTGTTGTGAAAAAATATGAAACAGTTGAGAGTTCCTAGAGTTCCCAACTGAGTGATTCCTAGCCAATCGAATGCACTAGTGGCCCTGATAAACTAATGGTACAGCCCGAGGGACTATTAGCAATGAAGGGGGTACATTCCTTGGGTACTGCAGGTTGTGGGGAAAAGAGAGAGTTGGAGGTTGGGAACTACTGTGAGACCAGAACCTGGGTTTGGGGATGCTCTGTGTGGAGAGATAGCTAGTGGGATGAATCTCCTTGTGGACTCATAGCCTCAACTCAGGGGTGGCTTGTTGATGAGAGAAAATGATCAGTAGTTCCTATGGTTGGGAGGTTCATCCTTCGTTTGCATCCAATTGGTTAATCATTAATAGATAAGTGTTTTTGTTATGTTCCTATGTTAATTCCACTATGTAAATGGTTTATATGAATGTTGTGTGTTTACTGTTTGCTTGAATAGTTATATTTATGTTTAATATATGCTGCTAGATGCATTCAAAACTGTGGTATTAGTGAATTGGTCAATATTATGTGTGATTTGCGGCTGTTAAGCTACATGAATTTAATTAGCAGTAAATATTAATAATTTAATGAGTTTATGCACGTAATGTTGCTCAGTTGAGCGTTGGGTACGTTACATTATGGTATCAGAGCTGATAAAGATATATTTTTTACGTGTCGTGGCCCAGCCATGGTGGTTGGGTACGTTACAAAGTGGTATCAGAGATGATAAAGAGAGATTTTTTTGCGTGACTTGGCCCATCCATGGTGGTTGGGTATGTTACAAAGTGGTATCAAAGCCCATTTTTTCAACGTTGAACCTCCATGGGCCTTTTAGCAGAGCACATAAGTGAAATTACAGAGTTGGCAAGTGAACTGTCTGACAATGGGAGAGTTCATTTTCAAATTGTTTGACAAAATGTTTACGATGTTCCGTGATGAAATTGGATGAAATTGAGCAAAATCCCTATTGTTCCTGAGATTGATTCTAAGGCTCAAAGAATAATGTCAGGCATCAAAGATTTTAAATGAAGTATTTTTATGAGTGTTTTTTTCTACCTTTGGTTTTCTAAGAAATAATCCTTAAATGAAATTAATGATAAGACAGTACAAAGGTTGTATCCCGTTATCTAAGTCGTAATTATAATGTCAAATGGTGTAGAAACGATTTACAAAACTGTTAAAACAAAGTCAGGTATCAATTACAGATAAGTCTCACCTTGTTTGCAGTAGAAGATGCACCCTTGAAAGGAGATAAAAATGCAGTAATTCACACAGGTCACAGGTCTTGTTTTACTCATAGTAATAACAGAGGAAAAGTTGTTATTGAATGAACTTTTGATATATTACGATTACAATAGTTGTAGTACTAAATTGTAATCATTTGTTTTTCAAGAACTACAGAAAGAAATTCAGAGACATGAAAACACAAGGAAACACATAACTAAAATTGAATGAAAATTAGAATCTCTTTCTGCACTTGAATTAATATTCAAAAAGTTTTCTCTTTTACATTCAGCAAGAAGCAGCCTCGAATAGATCTAAAATCTATCTATTTATACAAAAATTGTCTCAACTAAAAACCATCGGACTTCCCACAATATCTGCCTAAAAATAGAATATAATCCGAATGAAATAACAACATGCAAATATTGTTGAGTTTTGCTGGCGCTTCATCTGTCTCTTCATTTTCTTGTAGATGCACTCTTTTCCTTTGTTCTTTAAATTGGGTACACATGTCCATTAAGGCCACCACAATCATTTGCTTATTGTATTTTCCATCTGATTTTGTTGCCATCTGTCCCTTCAAATGCATTCACTAGGATAAAGAATTGTAGTTGAATATATGGGGGTGGTAATTGGACAAGCAACTTCAACACTGGCTCGGTATGAGATGGCTAATGTTTACATAGAAGAGTAACTATTCACGAATATGATGATGTGGGGACAAGTGTACAATAAGGAGGTAGGATGAGTGGATGCGAGAATGTAGGTGGTAGGAATAGACGGGGTAAGTGACATGTAGAAAGAGGGGAACTGTATGTGGGGAGGTAGATGGTATCGAGAGCGTGGAGGGTGTGACAGGTTGGAGGGTGAAAGGTAGAGTGGGTAGAGGAAGTGGACGTTGTGTATGTTCCTTCATTTGCTCCCAACTACACTCACTTTTCTCTATTCATTGAATTGGGTGCACATGTCCATCAATGCTGCCACGAATCTCGAAGGCTCAATCCTTTCATTCAATTCAAAGGCGAACACCTTCTTTTGTACATGTGGCAGCTTCTTCTGGATCTTGTTCACTTCTTGGACTATGATATGATACTGTAAACTTGGATTTACCAACAATTTATTGATTTTGAGTAAATCGATATGGTTCATCTGTTGGATGGCCAACTGAATATTTTCCTTGTTCTTCTTAAAGCTTTGTTGGTTCATTTCTATTTCAATCTGTCCCAATGACTCTGAGATATTATTTCCTTCAAATTCAACCAGATTTTTATTTACTGAAGATAATGCCTCTAGACAATTCTCTTTTGCATCTCTAGCAAGTTTCTTGCCTTCTTCCAGATTTGATTCCCAGGCTTTCAGGGCAATTTCACCTTTTACTTGTTCAGAATGTGAGAAAGGGGTAAGACTAGGGATATTTTCTTTCTGCTTCCATATGATAACTTCCTGAAACTTAGACCTGGTTGTATAGGCCTCTTTTTCCTTGACATAAATATTTTTCAGAGAAAGGTCTATTGCATGATAACATTTCTGAATAACATCTACCTTTTGATATAGATCCTGCTAGACAACTTCCAGCTTCTCATTGATTCCCGATGCTTGTGTTTTGAAAGAAGTGATATCTATTGTTGTGTTCTCTGTTTGGACCAATTTAGCTTGTAGTTGTTCAATCAAATTGTATTGTTGAGTGATCAAACCTTTGTTGGTCTGTGAACTCTGGTAGAGCAGCTCAAGGTTATTATGTAACTGCTTCATTTGATGCTGATAACCAGCCCTGATTTGTTCAATGTCCTGGTTCATCCTGCTTCTAACAATCTGTTATGTACTATGTATCTCATTCTGCAATTGCTCTACCAAGGGACATTTCTGTTGCAGTTGTTCGGTTAAATTGTCCGCTGACCATTGATTGGCAGTGGCAAAATCCCCTAGTGAATCTGCAACTTCCTTTGCAAACTTAGGGTCATCTTGGTCTTTCCCATCATACACCAATCTTTCCTTTTAGTAACTACTCCATCCTTTTGGTGAGATTCTCTTCTTACAATATCCTTTTGTTTCTTACTGGAAAAGAAACTTGAGGGAGGCATCTCTTCAGACAAGATAGGAGTAAGATCATCAACATGAATGAGCTCTGAATTAGGATTTCCAAAACTAGTCTGTAAAGGGGTTAATGATGGAATATGAGAAATAATTGATGTGGAATGTTCCTGACCTATTGTATTTGGTGTGCCACTAGGAGTAGCTAGCATTGAATGAGGAACAACTTGTCCCAGATTCATGAAAGCTTCAAACTGAGCTAATACTTGTGGATCATTCAAACCTGACAGTGATGTTTTTATTTCGTGAAATAACATTTCTGGGATTTTTGGGACTTCTTCAACTTTGTGCTTAGTGGAGCAACTTAGCTCAGATCCTGTGGGTTTAGCTTCTTGTGAAGAAGGCATGGGTTTTGACTCTCCTTGCAATATCTTTGGTAAATTGTTTTGTCTGTGCTTTTGAAAGTTGAGGAAACCAACTTGTTGGTCGGGAGGCAAAGTTTGGACTCTGAATTGAACTTCTTCATACGATCTAACTCCCCTGAATATCTCATCATAAGGAGAATCCTCATGGATGTATCACTTCATGTTAAATTGAACCAAATGATTTTCCACTATTTTATGTGGATCATGTTTTTTGAATTTGATGTCAACTAACTTGACATCTTCCAGGGCTACGACCTCGACTTTAGAATGACCAAAATCTAACAACGTGAACATACCAACTTGAAAGGGAAAAGTTGGCCAAACCTTTTTCTGAGTTACTTTCAATTCCTTACCGATACCTCCTACTATTGTTTGGTATGTCACTTCTCTGCATACCAGCCTGTCAGGTAAAAACTATGGAAGGGCATGAGGAGGAACAAAACAACCAAATACTCTAATGTAAGAGAAATTCTCCTCAATGAACCAGTCCGCAAGTTTTCCCAAGTTCCCCATAATCCTTTATGAAATTATGGGCTATGGGTGGCCATAGATAGCTATGTGAACAGGTACCACTACGCAGTGACATATTTCGTAAAAGAAATCTTTGGCATTTTCCTCCCATAATTTGGAATGGTAGAAATGTATTGGCTCAGAGCTGGTCGAGGTCCAACTCCAGTTCATCAGGGGGGATGGGGTCATGAAACAAATGACATCCATAATATATCCTGACATGTAAAAAGGAGCAGGTTTCCCTTTTGATTTTGATGATTGATACTCAACAATTTCCTTGGCCAAATTGTCAGATAGCATTTTAGCCCAATTGAAGGTATAACCCTCGACTACTTCATTCATTATAGCTACCCACTCCATCGAGAAATGTCCAGGGTTCTTTTTCCCAAACATGCGACAAAGAATCATGGCTATATATAACATATGAGCATATAAGGATGTCGTGGCATACATACCATGAGCGTCGGATCTTAATTTTTCCAGATGTCCCCACCAAGTCTTGATTATATCATGACCATTTCTACCATATTGAGTGCATTCTCTTCTCTCAAAATCTAGGAGAGATGTTGCATTTAAGTATATTTGGGTGTAGGGGAAAGATTATACATTACTTGTAGATTCTCCGATCGAAAAGCGCTGACGGCGGTCTGCTAGTGGTTGATGACGCTTCTGGTTTGGATGTCGACATGTTCCAAAGCCCAATTTATCATAACATTGTAGGGTATAATTATGGGTTGTGCATTGATCTTACGCAGTTCTAACTGTGCTACAAATTTAATCTTGGCTGAGAAGGACTCGTTGTCCTCCTCGGCAGAGTCGTCTGGATAGTTAATAATCTCATGCTCTAAGATATCAAAAATCTGCTTCCAAGACTTAATGGCATCCACAACTCGCAGAGATGTGTCTGATAGAACATCTTCATTTGGATTGGAATCATCTCCTGATGCATCAAGCTTCTTTGCATCTTTTCGTGGCGCCATAATCCTTAAGGAAATAAAATTATCCTGCATGTAACAAGAGAAGTCTGTAAGCTCTTCACTAAATGAAAAACTGTTAATGGCAAATGGAAAAATGATTTTGAAATCCGAAGAGCTTTATTCATAAAGTCTATCGATCTTCGTATAGATCTACTGACGAAGAATTTATTAAAAACTTAATGGAATTTATTACATGGTGATTCACAATCTTTATTGAAATCATTAACCTTAATTAAACATAAATGTCATTAATACTTCGACGGTTCGGCGTTCGGAAGCTTTGGATGTGACAAGATGGAAATCTCTCGAAGTTTGAAACTGCAAAGTAATTAATTAATACATAATCATTATTAACCTAAGTTATTAAATGTTTTATTAACTTTTTAAAACACTTTTTTACTTTTTGTGATTACTTCGGCGCTTTGGTACTTCGGCAGTTCATGAACTCAGTCTTTGTTAAAACTCCCGAAGGGCAATCTCCCAGAGTGACGTGGTAGAGATGATGTCATTCTTGATGATGTGTCAAGAAAAGAGAGGTGCCACGTGTCACTTGAAAACATGAGAATCATCCGACGTAAATGTCAAAAATAAGTGCCATGTGTCAACCCAAGAAAAGATTTTAAAAGACATGTGTACTATGACGCGTCTGTAAGTCCTTTAGAATTTATCATGAGTGACTATCTTTGGGACTTCAGAGCTTTGGGGTTTTTGTTGTTTAGATTTGTTGGAATACCCGAAGCATGAATCTTCGAAGCGACCATTAAAGACTTTCTTTTAAAACTCAGGCAACTTCTAAACTTCGAAGATCATTAGGACCGTTCGATCAAATTAGAGTAACTCATCGACAATAGATATTGTAAGCGCCTTATTGATAAATAACAACCAATGGATTTATTTTAAAATTAAAAGGCAACTCTCTAAGTTTTTTTCTTTTTGGGTGAAATTTTTTATTTCTAAGAGGCAAAATCTAAAGTTCAAAAGCTCAAAATTATACGTGTTCTAACAAGCCCCAAGTTCCTGCAGCTAAATAATGGCAATTTCAAAGTGAAAAAGTTGAATCTGAAAAGAAACGAACAAATGTTTATGTACAAGGCTTGATTTGGTTGTATTGAGCTTAGTCATATAGCTCTACTAATGACCCAAGAAGGAATTTAATTTTTTTGGGCGAATTTGAGCATTGTTGTAATTTTGGAAAATATGGGAAATTGGAAAAAAAAGGTATTTCTTTGTATGATGATGTCAGCATGGCATGGACTCCACGTGTCAGCTGACGTGGTAGAAGAAAGATGTGTGTTTCCATAGTGGCAGGTACATGTTGGATGGGATTATAGTTGATAGGTGATGTGGAGCCATGTGGCATACCAACTGTCAGTCCCACGAGACTGCGGTAAGATCTTGGAAGTTTGTCCAAGTATCAGTTCGCGAATCCGCGAAGACGGAAAAATGGCTAAGTGTTGGGACTTATTATGAGTTTGTGAGTCTGCGAGTCTGTGAAGACAAAGAAATGGCTAAGTGTTGGGACTTATTATGAGTCTCTGAGTCCACGAAGATGGAAAAATGACTAAGTGTTGAGACTTTTTGGACGGGCTTATGAAAGAAAAGTTATAGGACCGTGAGTCTGTGAGTCAGCAAGTCCACGAGTCTGAAGAAGTGGAAAATGATTAAGTGTCGAGAATTTTTGGACAGACTTATGAAATAAAGGTTACAATATTGTGAGTCTGTGATTCCGCGAATCTACGAGCTCGAAGAAGTGGAAAAATGACTAAGTGTTGAGACTTTTCAGACAGACTTATGAAAGAAAGGTTACAAGATTGTGAGTCTGTGAGTCCGTGAATCCAAAGAAGTGGAAACATGACTAAGTGTTGAGACTTTTCGGATGGAATTATGAAAGAAAGGTTACAAGATTGTGAGTCTGTGAGTCCGCAAGTCCACGAGTCTAAAGAAGTGGAAAAATGACTAAGTGTTGAGACTTTTCAAATGAACTTATGATATAAAGGTTACAATATTGTGAGTCTGTGAGTCTGCAAGTCCGCGAGTCTGACGAAGTGGAAAAATGACTAAGTGTTGAGACTTTTCGAACATAATTATGAAAGAAAGGTTACAAGATTGTGAGTCTGTGAGTCCGAAGAAGTGGAAAAATGACTAAGTGTTGAGACTTTTTGGACAGACTTATGAAAGAAAGGTTACAAAATTGTGAGTCTGTGAGTCCGAAGAAGTGGAAAAATGGCTAAGTGTTGAGAATTTTCAAACGGACTTATGAAAGAAAGGTTACAATATTGTGAGTCTGTGAGTCCGCAAGTCCGTGAGTCCGAAGAAGTGGAAAAATGACCTAGTGTTGAGATTTTTCGGATGGACTTATGAAAGGAAGGTTACAAGTTTATGAGTCTGCGAGTCCGCGAAGGAAAAAGAAACTAAGCATTGGTTGTGGGTTAATGGAAGGTATGAAAAAGAACTATGATTGATATCCATGATTAATCTATTAAGATAGATCAACAGACGAGAGTGAAAGTGCAATGTGAAGTTGTAAGGGAGTTAATTACTAGGAGGTCATACACTTTTGATCAGGACCGTTGGATCTGAAAGTGGATCGATCCCCACCATGTGTTTTGGAGTGAGAGAAGAATTCAGGACTTCAGGTCTCCGAAGATGTTGTAGACCTGTACAAGAACTTTAAAGGGCTATAACTTTCAAGCCATAGCTCGATTTCGGGAAAGAGTATAGTCGTTGAGAAGTTGTTTCGGGGAGGACTACATCAAGAAAATCAAAATTCGAATTGGTGCAATATGTCCTTCATAAATTGATGAATAAATAACATGTATTATAATTAATGAAATGTTTTATAATATGCATGTTCTAACAATGATTATTACATGTAGTTTTCTTGCAGAATTAGAGGTATAGAAATAAACTTTAGTTCTTATATGAGGACTGGAGTTATGGAAGATGCTCAAGGATATTACATCCATGAGGAAGATATCATAGGTCTGCATGTTGGCATGGGGAGTGCTGAGACAGATTCAAATGGAAGAAAAGATAGGAAAGATCATGTCAGTATGAGAAGTTTGCAAAGGAAAGTGCGGGAAAGGTGTTGCAAGGTTTTCAAGGGTCTAAATAAAAGCAAATGAATATTAATATTCAAATGATATAAATATTGAATGGCTTGCAAAGGAATGTCAATAGATATTTCACATAGGGTATGAACCCAACAAGTAAAGAATGTCATTGCATGCACAAGAAGCAAGGAAGACTCCATAACCTTGAAGATAGAAATATAGTAAAGGCAACAAAATCTTGTTGCAAGAGAAGGAGAAAATATAGCCTGAGATGAGGTGTGACTTATGGTTGGATCAGTCATCTATGTGAGAAATCATGGGGATGTAGGAAGAAGGAATTTTCAGATATGATCTAGCAACTTTTGTCTAAAATTACACAAGCAAGAAAGATGCCTTTGTTATCAGAGTGCACGTCAACATCAAGGTACAGGTGCAAATGGAAAAGGGTGGCATTTCCATTGGAGTAGGGTGGTCTTGAATGGCCAAAAGGTGCTTCACAACGAATCACTCAATGAAGTGAAGAGAGATATTTAATATTGAGAAAATCCATGGGGGGGGAAGAATGTTAGAAATAAGACATGAAAAAAGTATTTCATAATGTTGAAATGCCAGTCAATGATAATGGTATTCCAAGGCTGGTTTGGTCAAGAAAAATAGGAAGTGGTGAATTAAATTTCAGTGTTAATATGAAACTGGAATAGTGCATGTTACAACACTATGAATATTGATAATTTAGCCAAAAGATGTTGGGGCATAATTCTTTGCATAAAGTAGTTGCGAGATGGCAACACTAGTGGACCAACTAGTGGCTGGAAATAAATAACGACCAAGTGAGGCTTGGCTAGCAGGTGTAGAATAAGGGCCAGTGGTGCACAATTGAGAAAAATAGCAATGCACAAGGAAGCAAGGTTCTACAGAAATTCAAAGACAACCATCTACAACAATAAAGCTAAATAATTGATTAATATGAAATAGATATGCATTGGAGTGCATGATAAATTTGATGTGGGATGTGTAGAATAAAGATAGAATGCATGTGCATAAAATGGGCATGAAAGATCAAATGTTTGATGTACATTGATGTGCGTTTTTTCATGTAGACATGCCTGAACATGCTGGTGGCATGATTATAGACTAAGAGTAGTTTGTTGATATGTGTGTGTGTGTGTGTGTGTGTGTGTGTGTGTGTGAAATAATGATGCTATGGTATTTGAATAAAACTAATGATGGAACTTGTATCCAGAAAACATGATTATAGCATGACAATATTGTTGCTTATGGTATCCATCCATATGAAGACAAATGAGGATGGAGAAAATGTTGACCAATAAAATTAGTGAAGGGAGTCGATGAGCTTCTACAAATGTAAAAGATCAGGTAGCATCAAGTAAATTGATAACATGGGGTTGTTATAACATATAAATGTTGAAGGGAATGAAGGTAAGAATACCCTCATTCTAATTTCAATATTTGAATTGATGAAAAGGCAGGAGGCCTTGAGTATGCAAATATATTTGTTGCTTGAATGCATTTATGGGAAATTTAATTGCATATGGTGTTATGTTGGTTATGAATTCATAATCGTGTTAAGTTGGGAGGCATTACTCTTGTTGTAATAATGAATGTCATTTGAGATGGTCATGTGTGAGGCCATGATGAGTTTGGATATGGAAAGGCTATAGTTCTATCCAATTCCATGATGGCTATTCCCTATGTAAATCAGGTTTGGACTGCAACCTTTTTGCCTATGCTAAATAGCACTAAGGGATGATGTTCCTAGTGTTGTGTATGGGTTGAAGAGGAAGGTATCCAAAGGATCAGATGGGTTGTGGGAAAGGTTTTGTATGGTGTATTGAGGCATGAGACATACCTTCCAACTCACATGGTGGAATACATGACATGAGCATATGGTATTCTAAAATCAATGCAATGATGCATTTTGTAAATGTGACCAGGATTATTGGCACATTGGTTTTAATTACTGATAAAGTTTGATTACATTATGAGAAACTTGATTTGATGATAATGCATGTACAATGAAAGATAGTGTTATTCTAGATAATATGATGAATAGTAGAATGGCATTTTAATGTGAATAATGGTTGGAAATGATAGAATTGTTGGGTAGATATAATTCTGATATCATTTCATGAACTACTAAAAATATGCATGAGTACTAACAATCTTGTTTGGATGCAAGAAAGTTGAGGAAATTGCAGACATAATGGTTTGGATATGGCGATGATGCATGCCCATAAGAAATATTGAAATCTACTACTGCAAGAACCAAACATAAAGAGCAGAAATCTCATGCGTGGGAATTTTTATTTTCCTGTATAACCAGATTTGAGAAATAGATAATTGAAAATTGTTACGATATACTAACAATTTGTTTGGCTGCATGGAATTGAGGAAATTGCAAGTAGAATGGTCTTGGATATAGAAAGTATGTGGTCTTGTACGGAATACTAAATCTATTGTTGCAAGAGCCAAACAATTATGAGCAAAAAGACTCATGTTTGGGATATTTTGTTTTCATGTATAAAACAGATTTGAAATTTTATAATTATATGATGATGTCTCATGTTAATTGTATGCATGTAATGTAGATGGGATGATTTCCACAGGTTACATATTGCTAGTGGAAGTCTAGCAGCAAGTTAGAATTTGTCTGTGTGAGAACACCTTGGCAAATAATGGATCGCATGAGGAACTGTATAATAGTGAAAGGGATGTCTGAGCCTAGAGGGTGAGTTGCACTGTCGAAGAACCAGGTTATCAGGCCTAAAGAGTGAACTCATGTGTGAGTTTCACTATCGAAGAATCAGGTTGTCAGGCCTAAAGAGTGAACTCTAGTGTGAGTTGCATTATCGAAGAACCAGGTTGTCAAGCCTGAAGAGTGCACTCTTGTGTGAGTCGCACTGTAGCAACAAGGTTGTTGCTGGTTATTTTTACTAATATTTTTCCTAGCAGTGAGTCCCTTGAGTTCCCAGTAGTGAGATTCCTAGCTACATGTGCCAGAGAGACCATGATAAATGGATGGAACATTCCTTGGGTTATCCCTAATAAATAGATGGTACATCCCTTGGGAGAACCCTGATAAACGGATGGTTCATCCCTTGGGATAACCCTTATAAACAGATGGTACATCCCTTGGGCTATCCCTGATAAACGAATGGTGCATTCCTCGGGTTGGGAAAGTCAAGAAGAAGAGAGCTGGTGGAAATCAGGATAGTTGTAGGAGAATGCCACTGGCTTATGTATATGTTTTAGGCCAAGGTGCCTTTGTATTTATGATTTTTGGGGCTAGAGTGCCTATGTATCTGTGGTATTGGGGCCAGAGTGCCTATGTAATTTTCTTAGGATAGAATGCATGTGTGATTTTGGGCTAGAGAACTTATATGTTGATTATTGGTCAGGGAGTCGGAATTGTAAAATGAAATTACACATGTAGGGTGTTGTGCACTAAGGACAGTGCAAAAATAAGGGGGAGGGGATGTAACATCCCCAATTCAAATCCCCATGAATTATAATGTAATTATATAAATGTGAGTTAGGTTGGTGAGTCAATGAAATGGAGTGAAGAGCTCGTATTGATCTAATGTGGTCTGGGGGCGAATGGCATGCTATGAACATTGATTAATTAATAAAAGGAAGAATCGATGGTTGTGATACGAAAGAGATGAAGAACAATGGGGGGATATGATTCCATAAAAGAGAGGGGTCCAAGGGGGGATTATTCATGGGTATTAATCCAACCCACATTCCTGAAATTAGTATCTTTGTGTATAACCTTCTATTTGTTTATTGAGTGTATGAGAGACCAATCATTAAACTCATGTAAGAGGGTGGGTGTGAGAAGTCACATCCCATAGTTATTGGAGAGCATGGGATGAAGTACAATCATCCTTAAGAAGAGTGAGATTCAAGAAAGCAAGGAAGAAGAGGAAATTTGCATTCAGAGGAGGGATAGTTTTTACATGCAGGTTTTGGACAACGAAGGAGGAGCAGAGGGATGGGAAGAAGACAAACCATGGTATACTTGAAAGAATCCATTGTTTGGCTGTGTTTTTATGCTAAGAAATGGGCACGTGTGCCTGTAAATTGGGTTGTGAGACTGTGGTGCAATTTTATGTGGAGAAAATGACTTAGAGCCTTGTGAAGGTTACTGTGAAAAAATATGAAACAGATGAGAGTTCCTAGAGTTCCCAACTTAGTGATTCCTGGCCAATTGAATGCATTAGTGGCCTTGATAAACGAATGGTACATCGCAAGGGACTGTGAGCAATGAAGGGGGTACATTCCTTGGGTAGTGCAGGTTGTGGGGAAAAGAGAGAGATGGAGGTTGGGAACTATTGTGAGGCCAAAACCTGGGTTTGGGGTTGCTTTGTGTGGAGAGTGGATAGCTAGTGGGTCAGATCTCCTTGTGGACTCATAGCCTCAGCTCGGGGGTGGATTTTCGATGAGCGAAAATGATCATCAGTGCCTATGGTTGGGAGTTTCATCCTTCGTTTGCAGCCATTTGGTTAATCATTAACATACAAGTGTTTTTGTTATGTTCCTATATTAATTATGTTGTGTAAATGGTTTATATGAATGTTATGTGTTTATTGTTTGCTTGAACATTCATATTCATATTTAATATATGCTTCTAGATGCATTCAGAATTATGGTATCATTCAATTGGTCAATATTGTGTGTGATCCGCGACTGGTAAGCTACGGGAATTTAATTAGCAATAAATCTTAATAATTTAATGAGTTTATGCACGTAATGTTGCTTAGCTGAGCGTTGGGTACATTACATTATGGTATCAGAGATGATAAATAGAGATTTTTTGTGTGACATGGCCCAACCATGGTGGTTGGATACGTTACACCCAAAACCCACCATCCCTACTCCTCAGGCTCCTCCTCTCAAGGTCCAAAAATTAACACAGGCAGAAATGGTGGAACACCAACTCTAGGGTCTTTGCTACAATTGTGATGATAAATTATTTCTCAGGCACAAGTGTAAAGAATTGAAACTTTTTATGGCCATTTCAGAGGATGTTTCTAATGAAGAGGTTGAGGTTTCACCTGAAGAAAATCTACTCAAAACAGAAGATCCTATGTCGCCCTCTGATCCTCCTAAAGTTGAACCATTGATTTCACTGAATGCTCTCACTGATTTTTCTACTCCCCAAACCCTCAAATTGATTGGTTACATTAAGCACAGGAAATTCATCATCCTAGTTGATAGTGGAAACATCATTCATCGTCGTCTTTCTCAAGATGTCAATTGTTATATCCGTGCTGTCAACAATTTCCAATGGTGGTTCCATGAAATGTGGGGGGCATTGTTAAAATGTGTGCCTACAAATTGGTCAGTATAACCTGAAATCTCACATGTTTTCTATTGACATGGGTGGTTGTGACATTGTTCTTGGTGTTGAATGGTTACACACTATTTGCCCCATCACCGTGGATTTTAAGGAATTAACCATGCAATTCCAACAGGAAGGAAAACAACATAAATTCCAAGGCATTACAACAGGGTCTCCAAAGAACATCAACTCCCAATGCATGGAAAATTTACTCAAAAAATGTCATTCTAGAATCATTGCCCCAATCCATTCCATTCAAGCAGTTGAGACACCCCCGATACACCCCGACCTTCAAGCGATCCTTTCCTGCCATCCCACTATTTTCCAAACTCCCTAGGGCCTTCCCTGCTTCTGCAAATACCATGACCATTCCATTCCTTTAATCCTAAGCAATCTCCCTCCCAATGTTTGCCCTTATCGTCATCCCTTTGCTAAAAAAAATGAAATTGAGAAAATTTTCCAAGAATTGTTAGAAGCGAGTGTTTTCTGTCCCAGTACCAACCTCTATTCTTCCCCTATTGTCATGGTCCTCAAGAAGGAAGGAACTTGGCATATGTGTCATTATTTTTGTTCCCTTAACAAACTTACCATCAAGGACAAATTTCCCATTCCTGTCATAGATGACCTTCTGGATGAACTCAGTGGGGCTCAATACTTTACCAAACTTGACCTACGTTTGGGCTACCACCAGATACGTATGAATGAGGAAGACATCCCCAAGACTACATTTCACACTCATGAGGGCCATTATGAGTTATTGGTCATGCCCTCCGGTCTCTGTAATGCCCCCTTCAGTTTTCAAAGCCTCATGAATCATGACTTTCATCCTTTCCTCCATCACTTTGTGTTAGTTTTATTTGATTATATTCTCATCTATAGTAAAAGTTGGCCAACCCATCTCACCCATGTAGATCAAGTTCTCCATCTCTTCTCCAAGCACCAACTTTTCCTCAAACAATCTAAATGTGTTTTTGGCACCTCTTAAGTTGAGTACCCGGGTCATATTATTCGCAAGGATGGTGTAAGGGTGGATCCCAAGAAAATTGAAGCTATGCAGAATTGGCCTCACCCTAAAACTCTTAAAAGTATGTGTGATTTCTTGGGTTTAACAAGATATTATTGCAAGTTTGTTCAGAATTATGGAAAAATTGTGGATCCTCTCACAACTCTCCTTAAAAAGAATGTTTTCAGTTGGACTCCAACAACTAATCAATCCTTCCAAGCCTTGAAAGAAGCTATGTGCACTACTCCTTTACTGTCCCTACTTGACTTCACCAAGACCTTTGTTCTGGAATGTCATGCATCCAGGAGAGGAATCAAGGCAATCCTCATGCAAGATGGATGACTTTTGGCTTTCACCAACAAATAGTTGTTAGACCCACATTTGGGTCAATCGATTTATGAAAAGGAAACGTTGGTTATTTTGCATGCAATGGATCTAATATGACACCCTTATCTATTGAGACAACACTTCCAAATTAAAACCGACCATCAAAGCCTCAAGTACTTCCTTGAACAACAAATTTCATCCCTGGAGCAAAAAAAATGGGTGACCAAGCTATTTGGATATGATTATGAGATTGTTTACAAGAAGGGAAAATAAAATGTGGTGGTTGAAGCTCTTTCCCAGAAACATGAAGATGAAGGGTCCCTCTTTTCCCTCTCATTCATTGAAGAAGATTGGCTTCAGGATGTTCGACATGAATTTTTTCAAGACCCCAAAATTTCCATCCTAATCCAAAAACTTCAACAAGATCCACAAGTTGCTCAAGAGTACTCTTGGCACAATGAAGAGTTTCGCTATAAAGGTCGCTTGTATTTAAGAAAATAGTCAGCCCTTAAAACCAAGGTGATATTTGAGTTTCATGCTTCACCTACAATGGGCCATTCAAGTTTTACCAAAACTTATGAATGATTAAAACAATATTTCTTTTAGGGCGGTATGAAATGGGACATCCACACGTTTGTGGCTGAATGTGATACATGTCAACGCAATAAGGAAGAGATTGTCAAACCTCCTGGTACACTCCAACCACTTCCACTTCCACCTACTTTTTGGATGGATATTTCCATGGATTTCATTGTTGGCTTACCCAAATCAAGCAATAAGTCAATCATCATGGTGGTAGTGGATCATCTTTCCAAATATGCTTATTTCTATGCTCTTCAACACCCGTTCACAACATACACAGTGGCTCAATTTTTTATGAATAATATCTTCAAACTCCATGGAATGCCTCATTCTATTGTTTCTGACTGTGATCCCACTTTTATCAACAATTTCTGGCAAGAACTATTCAGGATCCAGGGAACTCAATTTCATCTCAATACAACTTATCATCCCCGGACTGGTGGCCAAACGGAAGCGGTCAATAAGTGTTTGGAAACATACTTGAGGTGTTTTGTGTCTGACATACAACATTAGTGGGTTCAATGGTTACCCATGACTGAATGGTGGTACAACACCTCTTATCATACTGTCACTCACATTACTCCTTTTGAAGTAGTCCATGGACATAAGCCACCATCGATTCTCCCATACATGCCACGTGTCTCCAAAGTTCAGGAAGTTGACTGCAATCTTACCGTCTGCATGAACATTATCCATACTCTCAAAGACAATTTGGTAATGGCTCAAAATTGCATGAAGCAATAGGAACATTAGGGTCATTCTGAATTCCAATTTTCTTAAGGGGATCATGTGTTTCTCCACCTCCAACCATACAAGTAGACTTCACTCAAAGCCCAGCAGTGTCAGAAACTTGCACCAAAATTTTATGGTCCTTATACTATTATCAAACACATGGGGTTAGTTGCCTATCGGTTATATTTTCTCAGTCACTCCAAGATACATCTTGTTTTTCATGTCTTAGTCCTGAAGAAAGTGATTGGCACCAAATGCCACACCCAAACCAACCTACCAGAGTTGGATGAAGAAGGTTCCATTCGGTTGCAGCTACACGTCGTATTGGAGTAGAGAGAGTGTCGTCTCCGTCAACACACCATCAAGGAAGTTTTGGTTCACTAGAAGGATACTCCACCAGAAGATGCCACCTGGGAACCAACTACCATTCTGTAACAATTTCCTCATTTAAGCCTTGAGGACAAGGCTCTTTTTCAAGGTGGAGGGCATGTTAGGGACCTAACCCCTCACATAGATAAAATAATATATTTTCCATGTAACAAAAGTTGACATTGGTTAGTAAGGCCTATTTAATAAATGTGAAAAAGTCAATGTAAGAAGACCTAATAGAAGCTTTTGCTTCTATAAAGATCTTCCTCTAGAATTATATTTAGAAGATAGAATTAGTAAATAAGAGTAGGAGGCATGATAAAGTTGGTCTTGAGAATTAGTGTAATAGAGATCTGCTTTGTTGGAGGTTGACCCCTTGATGAGGCAAGTGAACATTGCTTTCTTTGAATAAAGGTATTATTTCTGGTGTTTCTCTTCTCATATTTTGTTGTTCCATTGATATCTGGTGAATATTCTTATTTCTGCATAATATATTACATCTGGTACCTTACAAGTACAATATGGTTTATACTATTATTTTCAACATGCACGTTGTGGAACTATATGATAAATATAGGGTTTCATTTAAAGGGTACATCTCTTTCATTGTCTTACCAGATTTAAGGGATGTTCAATGTAATAGGTTTCTCTTGAGAGAACTTGTTAAAAGATGTGAAATTTACGAAGTGATGGTGCGATGGATGTCATGAATGTTTGACTCATTGTAGAGCCACTTCATTCCAATGCACACCCTTCCTACACTCCCTGAAATTGGATTCAATGTTTTTTTGTGACATGCTCTACAATCATGAAATACAAATGAATGTGAAGAATGCCCTTAGGAATCTTATCGGTCAAGAACGTGCTAAAGAAAGAATTGACGGAGCTTTAGTGATAAAGGTTCTAGCCATTTTTTAGGATAATGGTAGGCCTAGTGACATCTTGGGTTTTGAAACGACCATTTTTGAAGGTGTTGGAACTTACTATTGTGAAAAGGGTACTTCATGGGTATTAGAGGATTCGTGTACATATTATTTGTTGAAGGTGGAAGAAAGTTTCAAACATGAGGACAAAAGTGCCCATTATTTTCACTCATTCAGCCAACCAAAGCTATTGGAGATTGTGCAAAATGAGCTACTTTCCCGTTTCCAAAATGAGATTGTGCAAAATGAGCTATTACAAGCCATCCCTCCCTAAAAAGCTTCGTCCTCGAAGCATAGGTAAAGACAAATCTTCTACCAATCTAACTAGTGATGTTTCTTCACTAATTACAAAGTTTTTAAATATACTCGCAATTGTTTCCAAGTCATTTTGCAATAGCTACTTTCCCGTTTTAAAATGAGCTACTTGGAAACAATTGCGAGTATATTTACAAACTTTGTAATTAGTGAAGAAACATCACTAGTTAGATTGGTAGAAGATTTGTCTTTACCTATGCTTTGAGGACGAAGCTTTTTAGGGAGGGATGGCTTGTAATATACTTTATGTATATTACAATGTTCATTAATTACTAATTAAATCATGTAATAATTATACTTTTAATGTAAAGTCACGTCTTTTTAGACAAAAAGACGTGACTCTACTCATGTACGTGTATCTATACATGTTGTTGTACATTGAATAAGACAACAAATAATAAATTTATTAAATATTAAATATATATTTCATATATATCTAGTTTCATGCTTCCACTCTCCCAATAATAATAGTGTGGGGGATTTGGCTCACAATTGATGTAGGTATATTTAAAGGTAAATTCATTCCCCCCTTCCAATGTACTAATTAGAGCAAGGCTATCTTTGGGAGCTTTAAGTCTTAGCCTAGTCCACCCATGTACAAACAAATTGACCCTATATCCATTGACAAGTCCTGAGTTTGGGCCTTCTTTGATGGAGCAAACCAAGGCTCCTCATCAATATGTGGAGCTAGAAGACTCCCATACCTAAATGATCATCACTTTTACAGATTCAAAGTAGGGTTAGGAAGGAGGACTAATATTTTGTTGAGTTACTTTCTTTAAAATTATTATTAATGCTTGTTGTTGAAAAAAGAGTATCTCGTATTCAAATTTATGGTGATTATATGGTGATAATCAAATGGGTAAAAGGGAAAGTAGGATGTTGAATATATTCTTGAGGCCCGTTTTTAAGAAAGTTAAGTTGTTTCAAGGTCCTTTTAACTCTATTTTATTTTCAGTGTTTGGAAAATAACAAAGAAACATATTCCCTATCAAAAGTTGGCTTATGCCTAGATGCTAGTACATGGTCAGTACTAAAAACAAGGGTGGGACACACTTAGGAATATGTTAAGCAATTTAATGCATAATCATTCTTTCTCATGTTTCTTTCATTTCATGAGGAATTTGTTCTTTATATTGTTGTTGAGAGTACGGGTTGTTGCTCACCTCAACTTTACATGATGTATTATGATGGAATCTCTAGACTACATGGGGTTTTGTTTAAGTGATGTTGTATGGACTTTGTATTTACAAACCTCCTTGATATCTTTTGTGAGAGCTATCATGTGTTTTTGAACTATTTTTTGTGAAAAAAGTTTGGTGGTGCTTTTTGATTTCTTTTCCCCTTCCGCCAGAAGATCCTTCAAGATTTCTTGTCAATCCTTACAATAGTATTTTGAAAACCATTCTTCGATGGTTGGGAATGCAAAATGCATGTACATAATGTATTTCTTGTATTTCTTTTCATATGAATATAATATGTTTTTTAAGGAAACAAAAAAAATCCACAGTTTTTGAAAATTTAGTTTCTTTGCTCCTTGAATGGCCTATGTCAGGAATCCAAGGTGTCAGTTCATCATCGATTTGGGCAATGGATGCATGACCCCTCTTCAATTGAACCTTGTTCTTCAAAGCCTCGACCTCTTTATTGACTATTGTGGAATATATTTGTTGGTAAGGCTCCATAAAATCCACCACTGGAGACATGCTTTGTTGAGCCTTCAATGGCCCTGCCTCTTAAGCTATAGATTCCTTACATTTGCGAGGTCTACCCCTACGTGTTCCCTTCTTAGCTTCAATTTCGACCTCCATAACTCGTCTCGACCATCCTTTAGTATGGCATTCCATTGCAAGTGACCAAGCCACCATCTAGAATGACCATGTCCCAAAGTAAAAATAAAAATCCCAAAGTTGCATATCCAATCTAGGCGTTGAGAACTAGTTCCCAGAGTTGAGAACTAATTTCTAGGGTCAAGCGCTAAGTCTTAACATCAAATACCAATTCCCCAAGTAGATTGAAAATTGCCAAAGCCTCATTCGAACAACCAACTTCCCTTCATAATTTAGATAAGTAATGAACTCTATTTCAAAACCTCTTCCAACCATTATTGAACAAATTAATAGAAATCCCACACTCATCATCCTATAAGCATTCACTTAATGAGAAATTAAACTATGATAACTCCAATCCTCACCGTTCTCACTCT
>ML802925.1:192029-214209 GCA_009831015.1 Picea engelmannii
GAGAGTAATTGAAAATGAAAGAAATAGAGAGAAATGCCATGAACGAACTTCATATTCATACTAAAAAAAAAATAAAGAGACCATGCACACAATTTGCAATGTCCTCATCTTCAATATTGTGTCTAAATTCCTAAATTCCTATGGATCTTAATCTAAACTTAGAATGGTTCTCATTGTTTGATTGATAGAGTTGGAGATTTTGGACGCCTTCTTTGATTTTCTTCTTAATTAGTTGATTAATTGATAGAGTTCGAGATTTTGTATGCCTTCTTTTATTTTCTTCTCAATTAGTTGATTGGGAAGAGATTTCTCCATCTTTGTAAGCCTATTGGGAATTGATATCGGTTTCCATTTCAAGACTAAGTTATTGGGGCTTGAAATCTGACAGGAATGCCATTTGTTTCAGATCATCAATATTACTTATCAACAAATATTGTTACTACAAGATTAAGTATAAGATGTTATATTGGCAAGTGTGTCCTTTATTACGAGAATATTAACTTATTTCCCAAAGCCAAAGTTAGTGAGAATGGAGATGAGACTAAACCAATAATCCTATATCATTAAGAAAGTCACCTAAGAAAGTACACTTTGGAATTAATATTAGTAACTAAAGCTAACTAAAACATCATTTTGTAATACCTTATTGGATTTGCTGAAATAAATAAAATATTAGTTAATAAAGTCGAAGAATGATCATTATACATATTTAAACTGAAAACAACATCATGGAATTGTAAAAATTCCTTAAATCGAATCACTGATTAAATGGAATATTGATCTCATCCCATAATGTTTGTTCAAGGAAACACTCACTCTCTTCACAAATCTAACAAACATATTTCAAATATCCCATTTTACAATGATGACAACCTCAAATAAATTATCCCCCATAAAAAGACATTAGGAAATTGTCCTTATTTCATATATTTCATTGCTTAGCTCCCTCTCCTCTCACCCTTGCATATCAACTTTATATATTGAATGTCCTAGTCATGTTGCTAAACATAAACATAAGATCTAGCCAGTTCTGAGATGAGTACCATGTTGAATATGCAAATTCCCTTAGGTTATTAGTGGAGAGTGGGGTTTACCTCATTCATAAATCATGAATGAAAGAAAAAATATAGTACCATTAGTTCTAAGAAGAGAAAGCACATTTTGTAACAACAAATTGCAATACATTTGTGCCCGCCAAGAAGAATAAAGTTTCACGTGTATATGTTACGTTGAACCATAGAAAAATAATATAGCTTAAGATTTTTCAATATATAAAAAGTTAAAATTAAATACATATTACAAAGTTCAATTAGAATGATTTAATAAAGAAAATTAAATTAAAGTATGAATAAGTTCATATGTAATAGTTTTAATGTTGTATTACAGAACACGATTATATGCTTTACTATGCAATACGATTGAATAAGAATTTTGAAAGAATTTAAGTATAGTTTTTTTCCCGTAGAAAAAAGCACGTAAT
Organism: Picea engelmannii; assembly: GCA_009831015.1. Taxonomy (NCBI): domain Eukaryota; kingdom Viridiplantae; phylum Streptophyta; class Pinopsida; order Pinales; family Pinaceae; genus Picea; species Picea engelmannii. The sequence continues at coordinate 193,510 of ML802925.1, forward strand.
TTTATTATAGTATAAAATTACAAAAATTAATGCTATAAACATAATTTTATTATAGTATAAAATTACAAAAATTAATGCTATAAACATTCCATATTGGAAAGCACTTAATTTTATTATAGTATAAAATTACAAAAATCGAATGCTATAACATTCCATATTGGCAAGTATGCCTCATATGTAATTGTCGCTTCCCAATGTAATTGGGCCTATCTGACCTAGTTAGTTCATGTTCCAAAAAAAAGAAAAAAAAGGTCTATCCCTTTAGTAAAGGGCAGATTTAATTACATCATCGATATTTATATAATTAGCAAGAAAAGATGAAAGATCAACGAGAAACATAATCAGAGAGAGTCCCCAAGGTTGCGAAAATTGTGAAAATATTATGAGGAGCTAGCCGGGCTTTCTTCCTTGATCTGCCAATAGCCTTGCATCAGAAAAAGAATTTAAGTATAAATAATGAACTATTTCTAATATATTTGGATTATAATTATGTTAATTTTCCATCTTAAATTATGATTGGGGCTGTGTTCGATCTTATGTATGTGGTTAAGGTTAGATGTTACTAAAAAACATATGATTCCATTGGAGATAACCTCGGTGATGACCAAAATGGAAACATGGTTTCTTGCGGATACTATCTAGGTTGAAACCACCTTTTGGTCCTAGAGTATGACCTAAAACTAGTTTTGATTGGTTAAGAGCTTGTCTTCCTCTGATGTAAGGAAACGGGTTAACGACCCAAGACCTAGACACATTTAGCAGGAGTCAAAGTCTAGCCCCTTATGGACCACTAGCGAGCCATTTCAAGTGGCATGGTTTTCCTTGAATAACAATGACGAGTTAACCCACATTCACAGATAACAACCAATGATGGTTGTCCTCATTGGTAGTGAACAATTGAGTTATGATATGTTTTTCCACCTTTGGAAAAAAATCATGTTAACTTTTTATAAATATATTTACATTTTGGAGTAATATTATTATTGATGATTTAAGTAAGAAAATGAAGGTTGGTGGGCTAGCTAGAGTGGTTGATGTTTTAAGCTTCTTGTAGGTGGTTGATGTTTTAAGTTTTCCTTGGAAGAAAAAGAAGAAAACATGGAATTAAAAGATAATTAAATAATTTATTTTAATATTAAAAAACTAAAATATGGACAAGTTTATATGTAATATTTTTATTTTATAAAACAAGGGAGATGAGTAGAAAAATTGTTTATTCCCTATTAATAAAATTATTAAAAATAATTTAATATATTATTTTCCAAAGAAAAAATCTAGTAATTTTATTTTGAGGTAGAACAAAATTACAACTATAGATGCCCCATGCATTCCTTTGGTTGTGAGCCCCAAAATACTATAAAAAAGACATAAACACATATTTGTTGTGTACATACATCATAATTCAAGGTAGATGTCTCTCATATATATGCCAAAAACTGACTATATATAGTTCCATATACTATGCATAAAACTATCCAAAAAATATCTAAGGAAAGATCTTATGTATCATCTATTAATAGGTCCGGTAAATAGTCCAGATAGAAAGAATGTTCATAAGAATCATAAAGAGTTATGCTAATTGGAGGTACGAGTCATGAAAATATTCTAAGGAATCATCTTGGCTTTTTCATGTATCTTCCATGAGCCTCTATCGATCTCTAGTCCAACTTTTGAGAGGCAATCCACTTCATGGTTCCATTGCCTGTAAACATGATCAAAATTGAGATGAGAGAAGTCCTAGATGCTACTTTTGATATTTTGGAATAATGGAAAAAGTGTATAATTCTACAAGGAGAAATACCCCTTCATCCAATTGATGACCAATTGAGAATCCCCATAAATGTGAAGCTATGTTATTCCTCTTTCCCGGGATAACTGTAGAAGAAGTTTTAAAGCCATGAGTTCGCTAAATTTATTTGTGGCAGGCTTGAGCCTAGGTGAGAAGGAAATGGAATGAGTGCTAGAGATGTGAAGAATACCCCCAACCCCTCCCATTGAGGGGTCTCCTTGGGATACCCCATCAAAAAAATCCCAAGGCTTATCGGTATGAATTTGTGGTCCGTGTGGTATTTTGGTTTTCTTGGACTTGTTACTATGAGAAAAAATTGAGAGTATAACTAAGCTTTGAGAAGCGCAGAGATGAGGGGAGTGGACCTTGTCTTCAAACACTGCGTGGTTATGATCTATCCATATGCCTTAGGCCACCGTCAAGGGAAGTGCCTTGAGATTGTGAGAGTTTTGATTGTTGAACCAAGATTTTAAAGCTTCCTGAATAGATCTTCCAATCCATCTACACGAAATCCTTGTTTATTTATAAATCTTTGTCTAGACCTCTGAAGAGAATTTACAATCTAGAATGAGGTAATAAATTGTCTTGGTATCTCGCCCACGGAGACAACACCTTCCAGGTTCGTGAAAATTCCTTTTTTGGAGTTTTTCCTATGTGAGGGATTTGTTATGTAACAGAAGCCACATGAAAATATTTTCCTTTGGAGGGCATTTTAGCTTCCATAGATTTTCCCCCCACCATGGAGTAGGGTCTTCTCTAGATTCTTGAGCTAAAGATGCATAATCAAGCCATTGTGTATATTTTCCCAAGGGGTTTAAAGACCAAAGGGGCGTATCTTCCTAATCAGTGGAGAAAACAAAGGTGTTTTAGAGAGAATTGATATAGATGTTCCACCGAGGTTCATGGTTTCCCTCAGTTCCTAATTCCTCCTAGGTCAATCACTACAACTGACAATTTATATAGTTCCTTCTCATGATTCGGTTGAGGAATTAAAAACCACCTCTATTGAGATCCCTAATGAATTAATTAGGAATAAAATGGGTATTTTGACACCCTATCCAAAGGTCATTTCCAATAAGTACTTGGACTCCATTTCCTATATTCCAAATTAGCCATTTTCCAATTAAAGGAAATGAATTGATTATCAATTTCCATATAATGGGCCCATTCTGCACCTTGTTGATGGGATTCCATATCCATTCTACTATAGATTCATTAGGAAAATACTTTACCTTCGTGATCTGAACTCATAGCCATGTTCCTTGAATAATCCCCCACGCATTTTTGCATCCAGAGCCTTGGAGAAGAGACATGTATTTTTTAAGCCTCATCACCCTAAGGATTTTGGGTTTGCTAATTTATGCCATGAGGCAAGGGACATTGGTTTTTTATCCTCACTTCCAGTGCAAAAAAAGTGAAATGATAGCTGCCAATTTTTTCCCAAAATTCCTTTTGGGATCCAAGCAAGAGAGGTCCAGTAGACTGGGATAGCTTCTAAGATAGCCTTGACCAGAACCATGCGACCTACTCTAGAAATCCATTTGTTACACCAAGCATGAAATTTATTTTCCAGCTTTGCCAAGAGCCATAACTAGTCATTTTTATGATAACTATTAACTTTGAGAATGAACCCCAAATACTTGAAAATAGACCTCTACTTGAAGAGAGAGTATTTGGGATATTTCATACATTTCCTATTCATAGAGGCCCCATGTGTACAAAGAAGACTTTGAAGTATTGATGCTCATCCCGGTGGCCTTACAAAAAACAGTTAGTATCTCTTCAATATGCTCTACATATTTGATGTTTCCTTCACAAAAAATGAGAACGTCATCAATAAAAAGTAAGTGGGGAATTATGTGTTTGGGACTAATAGTTATACCTTTAAAATGACCTCTCGCTGAGGCATCCTTCAAGAGCCTACTTAGGCCTTCCGGAAATAAGAGGAAAAGAAGAGGAGAGAGAGGGTACCCCTGTCTTAGGCCTCTTTTTGCTTTGATGAAATGTGTTTCAAAGCCATTTATCAGGATGGAAAAATAGGTTGTGCTAATGTGGTTCATGACCCAAGAGAAAAAGGAGTGGTAGAAACATAAATGAATGAGGAGTAATCTTATGTACAACCAAATTACTCTATCAAAGGCCTCGGATAAGTCAACCTTGTAAGTGATGGTGCTCTTATTGCCTATGTGAATGGAGTGCAAGCTCTCTTGAGCAAGTTCGATGGCTTCATATATTTGTCGCCCTTGTGAAATCCCAAATTGTTCAAGTGAGATATGGGTGGAAAGGATATCGTTTAACCTTTGGGAAATAATCTTCGAGATAATTATATATATGCTATTGCATAACGATATAGGTCAAAATTGTTCAAAAGTGGAGGGGTTGTTAGATTTGGATATAAGAGTGATAAATTTAGAGTTGTAAGCTGCCAACATTCATCCAATGGATTTGGAATACTCCACCACCTTTAACAAATCCTCACCCAAGATGTCAAAGAATTCAATGAATAATTCCACTGACATCCCCTCTAAACCAAGGCTTCTGTCCTTCTTGAAACTACTCAAAATCCCCTATATCTCCTCCTTTGAATCTTCTGCAATTAACTATTTGTTTACATCCCGGTCTATAGAATTAGGGAAATGAGAAGCCACATTGAGAATGCCATCTAAAGTTTCTCTTGATTCTTCCTTGTATAAGTTGTTGAAGTGTTGTATCCCTTCCTCTGCAAGATCTACAAATGAGGTTGCTTGTGTCCCATTTTCTCTATTAATTTCCCAAATAGTGTTGATCAACTTCTTGTTATTGGAAAACTGGTGGAAAAACTTGGTGTTTTCATCGCATTCCTGCAACCATATAGATCTAATATTAATTATCCATTATTGTTCCTTTGCTAGTATTGTTCTCATCTAATGATTTGAGAAGTTCCCTTTGATAATAATAAAAAAAGTGCCATGCCCCTCCTCTTGAATATGTTGTTGAAAATTTGTTTCAATCTCCAAATTTTAAATGTCTCTTTCATGTTTCCTTTTAGACCAGGAGATTTCTAAATATTTTTCTCTCTTCAAATTTTCAAGAAATTTAAGGGGAGGAGATTATGGGGATGATGCATCAAAATGTCTCCAACAATCCTTGATTTCATCAATAAAGGAGGGATCCTCCAGCCAAGCTGGATTCAATTTGAAAGGACCAGGGGGCTTATCCACAAAGGGAGTGAGTTCCAACAATATAGGGTTATGATATGAATCTCCATATGAAGAGACCCATTAGCAGATCCTGATGTCGGCTTCCATCATTTAGTCTAAGACAAGAAATCTATCCAACCTCTTTGCCACCCTTGCATCCTCTATTTGCGTATTTCTCCATGTAGGAGTAAGTTGTTTTGGTTGGATGTCCAAAAATCCTACCTCCTCTAGCTGGGTGAGTAAGAAATCAACAAGAGGATCCAACTAAGTTGTTCGTCCCAAATTTCACTGGCACCTAGAGTAAAATTTAATTTTCCTCCCAACAGGACAAAACCTTCCTACAATAGATGACCGTGGAGTAAATATTCCTAATAATTATTGCACTCTAAGTAGGGCCCATAGATATTGACAAATAAAAACTCCTGAGAACAAAGCATAGTGCCTAAACCAACCTTAACGGCCCAAGTATTTTGTAAGAGGAGAAACTCTTTCCTCCAACTAGTAAGGATCCCCCTTGATCTCCCATGTGCATTTGTTTCTATTAAGTCCCAACATGTTAGAAAATGGGAAAGGGTTTTTATCTCTCTATCTCAATTCATCATAGTTTCTTGAATGAAAATAATTGTTGGTTTGTCGGATTACACCAACCTTTTTATGACCAATTTCTTGCAAGGGATGGCCAACCATCGATAGTTTAGTGAAAGAATTATCATGATGGTTCGTTCCCTAGGGAATTCGCTCTAAGGCCCCCAATGAGTGAATGCTACTTTCCTACTCTGAATTTAGATTTTGCTTGTTTCTGTGCAAGGGAAATATCAGAATTTATTCCCCTTTGAGGAGGATTCCTCTCCAAGTCCTTGAACGTTCCTAAACCCCCCTCCCCACCTTGAATCAGAGAAGTAAGTCCTTTGTTCTTAGATCTTATATTGTATTTTAGACTTGGCTGAGGAGGGTGATCGACTAGTTCAGGTGGAAGTGCAACTAAGGGAGGGTGATAGTCCCTCGGAGAAGAGGGGGTTGAAAGAATTTCCTTAGTTCGATGAAGGTCTAATAAAGGTATCAGAGTGGAAGGATAGGATCCCATTAGCTCTAATAATATGGATAGGAAATCCTCACCACTAACCCTCTCTAAGTCAGAAGGTAAATTGCCTAAAGATCCAAATTGAATTTTGAAATTAAGAAATTTAGATGTTGAAAGATAGGTCTTACCCGATCGCAAAGTATCCATATTCCTTGGGGTTATTGTTTGAGCTTCAACCATTGGTGTCAATCTGGAGGGTGAGCCATGATTTCAATCTCCCTTGCTTCCTTCTTCTCCTTCTGAACTCATCTCTAGCACATGGATCCTTGAGCACAGTCTACTCCCAAGTGTCCATATGAGTGACACCTCCTGCATTTGAAGGGTATTCCCTCATAATCCACTTCCTGCATATACACCTTTTGTCCATACCTAATCATTATTACATCTGCTAGACCCTTGGAGACATTGATTCCAAGTAGGATTTGAGTCATTCCCATCTAGAAAAAGGAGTGAAATGAGAAGTGCACCTCATAGAAAAAACCTAACAGGTTCCCAATTTCCTAAAATGTGACTTCTGACCAGAAGATATGGGGTAAAGTCGGAAGTCAAACCCATATTGGGAGGATTTCTAGTTTTTTTTTATTTGGCATGAAAATCAATTGACCACTTCTTTATGGATAGGGTGTGTGAATGTTTGCATCCTCACTTGAATGTTTTAGCCAAACCATCCATCCATGCACCAACAACATGCATTTGGGCACATACCCCAAAATACTTGTAAAGTTTTCTAATGTCTAATGTTTCAAAGTCTCCATTGGCATCCGCTTATTGGAGAATCTACTCACCAACATTGACTCCTCCATAGCAATAATTTCATTTAGTTTCACTCCTTCTCCCAGAACTAGGTTGGTTCATCCATCCTCTATTTGATGCATTTCTTTCTTCCCCTGCAAGGGTCCATAACACCCACCTCTAGATTAGATGTTTGAGAAGTCTGGTGTTGTACAAGAGAAAAACCACTCATGATCTATCCCATAAGGTGTTTTCCAATAAAACCTACCATCTATAAATTTCCTACATCCCCCTTGTGTGGTAATCTAGAGCTATCCATACCATGTTCCTCTTCATGATGAATTTAAGAGGAATTCTAGATCCTTGACGAGTCATGATAGTTGTCTTCCACATTATTTGTGAGATAGTAAGTGATGGGATCCTTCACCTCATATAACTCTCCTTGATTTGTAAACTGTCATAGATATTCCACTGGACAGTTCATCACAACATATCTAATAAAATACTGAAATCTTTACTGTGAAGGTTAATTTCCTTTAAATATCAGATTCTTTAATTACTGGTTTTCTTCTTAAAATGTATGAAATATATGAAATGTGAAAAGTAGAGAACATAAATAAATTATAACACATCATTCACAAATAAACATAAGATATAACCTGGGAAACCCAATACGATATCTCAGCTAGAAGGTGAGGTTGCTCTAGCTCTCTCTTTTGTTCAAATGAAAGTACAAATAAAGAGTCACTCTCTGTGGATTTGCCTTTGACATTGTGGCATTTATGGTTGCTACAAAATCTCTCCTCCTTTGTTATTGTTGAACCCTGAAAATAACTCTTTTTGTCATCATTTTTGTTACTTAGCTTACCTACTACAGTCCTGAATACCAGTCACATTCACTATATATTCCTTCATTGCCATCATTTTTTAATGCAATCATGTTTTAAGCTACAAGGAGTTAAACTAGGTAAAAAGTCCATTTCTTTCTAATATTTTCATAAATTCTCTTTGTAAAAGCATTCTAAAAATGATAGTTACATAAACAAGATTATTTTGTAGCCAATACCTAATTCTGTAGCCAAATTGTAGGTTCATATAGATGCAGGTATGATGTAATGAAAATACGAGTTGGATGAGATGGAAAATCGTGTCCTTCACCTTCTCCACCTATCCAATCCAATTCAACAAGTTCCAGGTCAGCAATGAAGTGGAGTCAAAGGCATGGTCAAAGCAAGAAACAGAGTATAACAAATAACATGTTTAGTTGTGAATTAAGTCTAAAGAGATTGCCAAGATTTAATATTGATATGTCATTTGATAAATTTATGCGTGCAACCATGAATTTATCAAACGCGGACGCAACATTTTCTCTCTCATCTCTAAAAATCTGAGTTGTAAATCGTTATGTTAAGAAATTTGCATAAGGGGTTCAACGATTCTTGTTTTTGAAATTGTATAAAGACCCGGGGTTTTAATGTTGGAGATACTCTTGATTTTTTTCTATAAAAAACATTATGATATCTTAATACAAAAGTGTTGTTGTTGATCAAAGTGTTTTTTATCTGTGCATTTCATGAATGAATTTATATTTTAGATTTGAATTTAATAGTATTTATTCCATAGTTTAATTCAGTAGCATATAACCAAGCCAGGAGGCCCCTTGTGTTTGGCTACATTGCTTTTATTTACTGGTTTTATTTATGTAATAGTTAATTGAGTTTGATTTTGATTTTTATGCTTCATAGTTTTCATTTAGTGTGGTGTGAAGATACAATATTGGTTGCTCATATAAATCATTCAATTGATACATTACTTGTTTCGGTTGCAAGCTTTATCAGTTAAAATCTGAAATAGGAAAGCCTCTATTATCGATTCATTTTATATATGTAATGGTTTATTAAATGATCATAACCAAATCTGTATTATTCTCTTGAATTGCAGTGACTATTTTAATTTCCAGAATTACAGCTTGTTTTTCATAACTTAAGATTTTGTTTCTTAGATTAGTAAGTAAGTGGTTTTCAATAGAAGAAAATAAAACTAGATACTTGCATATACTTTGCATTATACTTCATAAGTTTACATTTTCCCAGGTCGATGATTAAAAGTAATGAAATTCTCAACTAATAGAATTGATTGGCATTTTTGGCGCCATTGTTGGGGAAGTGTAAAAGGGCATTTAGTTTTCTTTCATTTTAAATCATGGTAAGTAGTATGCATGAATAGAAGTAGGGATAACTGAGGTAGATTTACCAGTGGTAGAAGTAAACCATGCACCACTTCACCCACTCCATCATGAGGTACTGTAAGAGCCACACCATCATCTAATCCTTTTGCAAGTAGAACTACAATAGGTGGACGAACATGAAGAATTATGACTACACAAGTGAAAGGAAAAGGAAAAGTTGGAGAAGGAAGTTCTAAAGCAAGAATATTCCATCCACTTCACAACAAGTTGTCATACTTCCAACTAAATCTCAAGAAGAAGAATTACTTAGTGGGAAGCCAAAAGTGGAGTTTCCCAAGAATCCCATTGAAGAACCAAAACTTTTGACTAATTCTGAAGACTATGTGCATATTGAATATTTCAATATGTCAGGAGTAATAGGTGACCAAGAAGAAGGAAGAGGCTATGGAGGAGGAGAATAACATGAACATGAAGAAAAACAAGAGGGAACTGATACATCAATCATTAAGAATGAGTTTGGATTCCCAATTATGGATCCAACAATCCAAGTTCAGATCAAGAAGAAACCACCTTCTGCATTGCCTAACTTTCATGGTATGATAACTAAATATCCATAAACTTTCCTTTTCGAATTTGATGTTTTATGTCGCAATTATGATTATTATTCTGACACTCAAAAATTGAAGTTGTTTCCAGCTACACTCAAGGATGATGCATTACGTTGGTTTATGGGTTTAGGTACAAATTCAATAAAAACATGGGATGAGATTAGGAAAATATTCCTTGAAAAATACAATGATTATTGTACAAATCAAGGAATGAGAGAATAAATTTTTAAAATGACACAAAAAGAAAAAGAAAGCATTGAAGACTATCTAGAGAGATTTCATTATACTGTCAAAAGAGAAAAACAAAATCATTTAGATTTGGATACTTTGAAAGTCTTTTTACTTATAGGAATTAGAGATGAATGGATTGATGTATTAAATTTAATGGGTAAAGGAGATATTTCTCACCTAACCTAGCCATAAATTTGTGACTTATGCAAGCATATCTCTCAGGGAAAGTCCAAATACGGTAATGGACCTAGGGATTCAATCTCTAGGGTCAATAGATCAACCACTAATGGGGTAAGTAGAACAAATATTGGTAATCTATTGAACAATTTTAAAACAAACATTCTCAATACTCTTGGTTCTCAATTAAATACATTAAAAATTAAGCAAAAGAAAGAATTATAAGCTGCAACATTAAATATATGTTGTCCAAAATGCAGAAAGAGACACCCTTTACAAGAATATCCTTTGGATAATATTGATCTTTGTGGTATATGTGCAAACAATCATTCTACAAAAAAATGTCCATCTCTACTAGGAATCAAAGAAGCCTACCAAGAAACTCGAGGAGCTACAGAGCAGTTATATTTTTTTACACAGAAGAGGCCTTGGAAATGAGGAATCCAGGTATATCTCAAGACCCCTCTTAGCAATTTAATCCATATTTGTCTCAACAATATACTCAACAAAATTGGAACAATCTTATGCCTTGGAAAGCATGGGCACACCACAGCTAGTCCAATATCAATCTTGGCAACAGGGTTGGCGAGGATCTACCTATGGGACCATGCCTACCCATCCTTATGCTATGCAGCAACAATACACACAATTCCCTACACAAAACCAGTATCCCTCACAACCATATTTTAATCATCCACCTCAACCACAACTTTCACGACAACAACAACTTCAATTACCATCAAACCAACCTCCAAAACCAACCCAACTACCTGCACAACCCGTTGCTAACCTCAATAATAAGGTAGCACAACCCACTTACAATGTTGAGCTACAAAAATTTCCCACTTATATGATTACTTCTCTTGATCTAAATGATATTCATCTTAGATCATGAACAAGATTGAATCAAAGTGCACCTATTATTGTTGAAGAACCTATAGAGGAGGAAACTCCTAACCAAATAGACAACAATAGTAGTACTAATCCAATAAATCAAACTTCTTCATCTCATATAAATCAAAACCAACAATCTAGTTCTCCACCTTTCCCAGAGAGGTTAGTATTAGAAAAACAAATCATTAAAACGAGATATGGTTTATTAGATGAATTGAAGAATGTTTGTATCAGGATTCCATTATTGCAAGCAATAAAAGAAATTCCTATTTATGCAAAAACAATAAAGGAATTGTGTATCAAGAAAAAACGAAGAAAAAAAAAGATCCACAAACAATACAAGTGGTTGGAAAACTAGCATATCTTATGTCGGGAAAAATATATATGAAAAAATATGAAGATCCTGGAAGTCCCATTGTAAAAATTTACATTAATAATATTGCAATCACAAACACATTAATTGATCTAGGAGCAACAATCAATGTAATGAAAAAAGATACATGGATAAAATACAATTGTCTAATCTTTGTAATACGCCCACAGTTTTATAATTAGAAGATAGATCAACAATAAGACCAGAAGGTATATTAAAAGATGTAATAGTTTCGTTGGATTCCTAGGAGTACCCTGTAGATTTCATGGTTTTACAACCAAAATCTAACTTGGGGGGACATCGATTAATATTAGGAAGGCCTTGGTTATCTACAACTAATGCATTCATCAGTTGTCGATCAGGAGATATGACAATTGCGTATGAGGATTCAGTAAAGAAATTTAATCCATACCCTCCAGTAAAAGGTTTAACTAAATCTGAATTTTCACAATGATTTCAAGAAACAAATGATAATGAGGAAATAATACAACCTATTTTAACCATTTATCAAATCATGATCTTCAAGAATGTTATTGAGGAAAATCAAATCATCAATTTTATTAATAATTATGATTTTTCTCAGTATCATGGGGGGGGATTTTTTTATCATAACTATATCTTGGATAAGGATTTTCAAGAAAGTTGTACTATGGATAATTTATCAACAATCTCCAAATCAATGATTTTTGGTGCATCAACATTAGGAACAAATAATGGTGCATCAACATCAGGGTCAAATAATGAAGCTATTGAAAATTTTCAAGGAAAAACATTGAATATCAATTCTAAATTTGAAGGAATTCAAAAAGAAGAATTAATCAAGATATTACACAAACATTTTGGAGCATTTGCATAGGAATATATGGATATGTGATGAATTCACCATGATACTCGTATTCATCATATCTATATAGAGGATAATTCCAAGCCTGTCAGGCAGCCCCAAAGATGAATGATTCCACTCTTGAAAGAAATTGTGAAAAATGAATTGCATAAATTACTTGATGTTAATTTTATTTATCCAATTTCTGACAGTAAATGGGTATCTCCATCGGTGATTGTTTACAAGAAAAACAGAAAATGGCGTGTTTTCATAGATTATAAGGAATTGAATAAATAAAGTTTGAAATATCACTTTGCTTTTCCATTCATAGATCAAGTGTTAGATACATTAGCAGGTATTTTTTTTATTTTTTTTCATTTTTGGATGGTTTTAGTGGTTACAACCAAATTCAAATAGCTACATAGGATCATGACAAAACAACATTTACATGCCCATGGGGTAAATACGCCTACAAAGTACTTCCTTTTGGTTTATGTAATCCACCTGCAACTTTTCAACGTGTTGTGCTAGGTATATTCTCTGACCTTATACATGATTGGATAGAAGTGTATATGGATGATTTCACTATTTATGGAAATACTTTCGAGGAACCATTAGAAAATTTGAGAAAAAAAATAATTAGATGTTAGGAAAATAATTTGTCATTAATTCATGAGAAATATTACATATCACTAACTGAAGGAATTGTTTTGGGCCACTATGTGTCTTCTGCAAGTATAAAGGTGGATCCAACAAAAATCGAAGTTATTTCCAATCTTCCAGTGCCCAAAAATAAAAAAAGATGTTAGAATTTCCCTAGGCCATGATGATTAGTATAGATGATTCATTGAAAAATTCACAAAGATTGCATCTTAATTGTTCAAACTTCTTACTAAATATAATGGATTTTTCTAGAACATTTCATGTCAAACTGCTTTTGAAACTCTAAAAGAGAAACTTTCTGTAGCCCCTATTCTAAGAGGACCAAATTGGTCCCTCCTATTCCATGTATCTACAGATGCCTCCGACACAGATTTAGGAGCAATATTAGGTCAAAAGAAAAAAATAATTGTTTTATGCCATCTATTTTGTGAGTAAAAAATTTGACACCCCCTGAATTGAACTATACAGTTACTGAAAAAGAGTTCCTTGCAGTAGTTCATGCCATCAATAAATTTAGGCACTACATTACAGGGTATGAAGTCTTTTTCCACACTGATCACTCAACCATTAGATATCTGATGAATAAGTTAATTACTAATGGAAGGGTTACCAGGTGGCTTCTTTTATTACAAGAATTTAATATCATTGTACTAGATGACCTAGTAAGGAAAATGTTGTAACAGATTTCCTTTCTAGGATTCATCATGAGGGTGAATTAATTCATGTTAATGATGACTTTTTTGATGAGAATATTTTTGCAATATCTACTAAAATACCTTGGTTTGAATATATTTCTAACTATCTAGCTACATGAAAATTACCTCAACATCTTTCTACAAAGGAGAAGTAGAAGATCATTAGATACAATGCCACTTATTCATGAATTGACAGAGAAGTATTTCGTACTGGACTTGATCTTATTATCTGGAGGTGTGTACGAGAGGATGAAGTATTTGACATATTGAAGGCATGCCACGATGAACCATGTGGATACCATTTTGTTGACAAATGAACTGCATATAAAGTCCTTTGTCTAGGGTATTATTGGCCCACTCTTTTTAGAGATGCTAAGAAATATGTTAGAAGTTGTGACAAATGCTAGTGAATGGGTAAACCAGTACAAGCAGATGAGATTCCCCTACAAACTCATGTACTTATAGAACCATTTGAAAAGTGAGCCTTATATTTTGTAGGGCCTATTTTTCCAATATCTAGAAAGAAAAGAAATATTTTGGTATGTATGGACTATGTCACTAAACGGGTAGAATCCAAACCTATTTTACATGCTAATGAATAATTTGTTGTAGAATTTTTATTTGAGGACATATTTACTTGTTTTGGTTTCCCAAGAGAAATTTTGACAGATCAACGTACCCAATTCACTTCAAATCTTATCCAAAAAATCATGGAGCAATATAAGATCAAGCATCGAAAGTAATCCCCTTACCATCCACAAGACAATGGGCAGATGGAGTCCAAAAACAAAGTACTTGAAGCTATCTTGACCAAAATCGTTTAATTACATCATTGGGATTGGGAAGATAGGATTTCTGAGACACTTTTGGCATACCAAACCACATGGAGGAATACTATGAGACATACACCATATGAGCTTGTGTATGGAAAGCAAGTTCTGTTGTCTATTGAGTTACAAATCAGAACTTTCAAAATAACAACCAAACTTGGGATGGATCTTTCATATGCAAAACAAAAAAGGTTGGCCCAACTTAATGAGTTGGACGATATTCGATAAGATTCAATTCAACATACCACCATTATTCAACAACAAAGATCGAGATGACATGAAAAATTCATTAGAAAGAAGACATTTAAACAAGGTGACTAGGCTCTCTTACTTGATTCTAGATTTAAATTTTTTAAAGGAAATTAGCTCAAAACCCATTGGTTAGGACCATATGAGGTAGAGACAGTATTTGACAATGGATTGGTTAAAATCAAAATTGTTGATGGAGAAGGAAATTTTTTTCTGGTGAATGGACATAGATTGAAATTATATCATAAACCTATCAATAGAGAAGAATTTGTTCAACAATCAGAGATGGAGATGCTGAGAAAGGGAATTTCTTCCCCTACTCTGGTCTCAGAATGATTCATTTCTTTTCATGTTCCAAAAAGAAATAATATACATATAAAAGAGTAAAGAGAAAAAAAATAATAAAGAAAAAAGTAAAGAAAAGAACATAACAGTTTTTGAAAACAAATTATTGACGCAGTTGTGCAAGAGTTTTGTTAGAAAATAAAAAATGGCAGGAGAAATTCTAAAAACTTCTCAAAATAAATCCAGGACATTTCAACTCTTGTTCAACATTTTAGCATTTGATTTCTCAGCAAATAATCAAGTTTGTGATTCAGTTGTTACAACATCAACATCAGGATATGTTTTTTCTTTTAGTCTTGTTGAGATCATTTCCCATTTCTTAATTTTTCCTTCCCCTTTCTATTTTCCCAACTTCCTTTTTTCCATTTTTCCCCCTTCTACACCTCCCCTTGTTTCCCTCTTTCTTTTTTCCCTTCTTCTATCCCTTTCTAGTTACCATACTTAGTCGTATTTCTAAAATCGGTGGGTTCACGGACCTTCATCTCCAACCACTTTCTATGTCATAAGTCCGACCGACCGCCCTGCTACATTACACTTAGCCATTTTTTCCAAATTTCTGGGTTCGCAGGTTGAAGCCCTCATCCTCCAAGTTCTACGATCTCCACTCTCCACTCTGCACCCAAATTTCTGTCATCTACACTGTGGCCATCAGATTTGTCGCGGGTGCCGAGCCCCTAAGTATTTTATTTCTCCCGCATGCGAATCCGACCGACTGCCTTTCTACACTTAACTTATTTTTTATCATCCATAACCACGGGTTCATGGGCTCCCGAGTTGGAAGGTTCATGAGAATCTCCATATTCAAAATTTCTCTCATTCGTCCCCGCCATTCTCGTGCTTTTCCCAATATGCATTAAGTGTTGTTTAATGCTAACAATTGTTGTGCAGTCTCCAAAAGGATCGCCATTAATGGCAAAAGGCCCGAGGAATTCTCATTAAATTGCATTAAATCTCAAATTTCCAAGGGATTATATTATCGTCATTTCTCAAAAAATATATATTTCAAGTTATTATCCAACTAAATAAATACTTTTGTCAACCTATGGCAACATTAGCTAGACAATAGTTTTGTGGTGATACTTTAAATATATTTCGTCGTGAAGACCAAAACTTTCAGTGGTCTAGAGCATATTCATATTATTCCTCTCCTCCTGCAAAGAAAGACATAATTTGGGCATCCGGAATCGCTTGCGCAGGGTGTGTTCCTGAGGTTTTTTACTCTAAATAACTTGTCACATGGTGCATGGAGAAGTACATGCCAAGCTAGAGAATTATACAACTCCAAGATCATTCTCTGATTTCCCTTTCACCGCAAGCTTTTCGCAAGATTTTGAATCTCCCAAAGCCAACGCTTACCTTCAAAGGAGAAGACTACAGAGAATTTTTGAAGAAACATAACGATGGGCTTGACCTCCTGCCTGAATATTTGGAGAATCATGCGTCTATTCCAGAAGACATAACCAGGATCCAGGTTGAGTCTTTCAAAAACCCCTATCGAGAAATTCCGTGGTTGTTTACCAGGTTGATAGGCCAGGAAATCACTACTACTATCTCTAGCATGATTTTACATATTTTATATTTTACAGTGAAAGAATAGGCCATCTTTGACTGAGGTAAATCGATTTCTATCGAAATATCTTCCCAGTTATCACACTATAAAAAGGACAAAAAAATATTTATAGCTTCCTTTCTGGTATTTGATATAGTGTATTGTTGTCAATTTCCAAACTTGACCATAAGTAAGAGGGTGGATCGTGAAATAGATCTGGTTACCTTATGGTATCAGGAATTATGGAGACATAAGACCCCTTTGTATTTTTATGAAGTTTATAATGATTTTGTCTCAGTCTTCAAAATATTGTTTTTGGGTGAAAATACTTCAAGGATATATGACCATGCTAATTGATTCTTAGAGAAAAAAGGAACGATAGAACAAATGGAGAATCACAATGTCATAAGGATATTATGTTCCAAAGAAAATCCTTCTTTTCTCCTGTATTATGTATCTGACAAATTATTCATTACAGAGGTGGCATGTCAATACAACTTTTGGCTACATTTTTTCCATGAAAAAAGGAAAAAGCAATGTATCCCCTTGCCATGGAAGATTAGAGATTTCAGGTTCAGAAACATAAATAAAATTGATGAGTTTGCAAATCATTTCAACAATGTGAATTTAAAGTATGTTGAAAAGATAAAGGGCTTTGATCCTAACAAATATTTGTAGAACACATGCTTTTGTGGGATTCAATAACTCATTCATCCATACTATCTTAAATGAAGAAAAATAAAGTAACAACCAAAGTACTCACGTACACGATGTTGGTGACCTAAAAACAATACTCAGTACTAATGAGTTTTATAAGCAAAAAGAAAAGGGTCCCAGTGAAAGGAGCACCTAGTCTCCACTTGTTACTCCAAAAAATACCACATCTTGGAGCAATGCTCCAATGACTCACCCAATTAGGAAGGTTGTCAATAGTAGTTCAAGTGGAGGAGGAGAGAAAATCCCCCCCTGGGAAAATCGAGAATTCACATAAGCTCCATGTGAGAAAGAAAAGGAAGAACTTAGTACAAGAGGAAGAGGATAATATTACAGAAAACGACATCCAAAGTTTTTCTCTGGATGACATGGAGCTAGAGGTATATATTGAGAAAATATTTCTCGCAATGGAACAACAAGAAAATATGACTCAACAAAATTATTTATTGGAAGTTGTTGCAAATGAGACCTTTAGTGAAGAGGAATCCTTCACTTTTCAAAGTGTTGTCTTTGATAAGGAGTCTAAAAAGTTGATTGTAGAAAGAGGTGACCAGAAAAATAAAAAGGGAAAATCTTGCTCAGAGGTCGACCTGAAGGACTGATCTGAAAATAGGGGGATGACTTGTTATGCTATGCAAGCACCCTCTACTTCATTAAAATAAACTTTTCAGGACCTTGCTCAATGTCTTAGTTATGCAAGATAAATTATGTGCAAAGTTTATGCTTCTTTTAAATATTTATGTGTGAGATCTTTGTAAGATTAAATATGTGTTTTAAATAAATACACAACAAACATATCTTGCAGTAAATATAACCATCAAACTCACAACAATAACAAGATGATAAAGGAGTTCACCCCTCTCTGGGCTACATCTCCTTGAGCCTCCTTCAATGGACTAGGCTCTCTGGGATTAATTTGTCAAAGATTCTTTTACAAGATGCTTCTCAAATCCAATGGATTAACTGACTGTACCATTGGGTTTAGAATACATAAAAACCCCAGAAATGACTAATAGAACTCTAAAAACGGATCATGGTTCATCCGGGCATGACCTCTTCTACATGTGGCCTTAAGCTTCCCTGAGCTTCCTTGTGGAAAAAACACCTGTAAAAGTCTTCAAATGGATCTGAAACCTATCCCAATGTGTTCAGAGCATAACAATTAGCCAAAAATGACTATTCAATCACAGAAAACAGACTTGGGCTCATCTGAGCATGGTCTCAATCAATGAGGGCTTCAAGCTCCCTAGAGCTCTCGGAAACTTAAATGGTGAAAAAACTGCAAAAGAAGTCTTCAAATGCCTTTGAAAATAGTGCCAATGGATTCAGAACGTCCAAAAACCCCTAGCTGGGCTTTTTCGGCACCTCATTTGGCCAAAAAATGAAGAAGATAGGCCTCCTGCCATTTTCCTCCTTCAATCTTGCTGTCTCTGGTTCGCCAAAACGCACCTCTGTACGTCCAACCTAGCTCACGTGCTCAATATCGTGCTAAAACCTAGCATCGGGCACAACCAAAAAATGGTGTGAACTGTAGGACGGTTAGGGCGCACCCAACCCCTAACCACCAAAACTGTGGACATATGGGTCACCATGTGACCGCGCGCAAATACAAAAAGGGCTACATTGCAACTTTGCTTGTGGGCTTGACAAGTGTCAAAGCATGGATGCACCAAGTGTCGGGTGAATGGTTGGGCTAACTATTTAAAAATGCACGCATGGCATGGTCGTATGGGTCTGCATGTGAATGGGGGCTGGGGCTTAGCCCCAGCCCGGACCGCGCCCAAAACATAACACCACTCCAATTCAAATATAAATAAAATCGTTTATATAACAAGGCACATAACGTGGGCTATTGGTAACCCACGCCATCAGAAGGCACTCCACCCAGGTGGGAGGTCCGGGGTTTGACCCCCACAGACTCCAAATAGTTTTACAACCAAACCAATATCCATTACCAAAAAACGGGGTGCCACGTGGCAGCCCATGCCCGGGCCACGTGGCACCAAACCATTCACCACAATGATGCCACGTGTCAGCAGACTATTCATCCATGTGTCCTGCCAACAATGCCTACCACGTGAACTACCACCTGAGCATACGGACATGCCACATCAGCATCCATACGGACTATACGGACTGTACAGTCAACACATTTTTTTTTTTGCCTGTTTGATGATTTGAACAGAACGCGATATCTCACTCATCCGACGTTCGTTTGAACCCGTTTGAGTTGCGTTGGGTTCATGACGATGAGGGATATGCACCTGTTGGTTTTGAGGCAATTCCGAGAACTTTGATTTTTGAGCAAAATTTTGACCCCTGGTCCAGATTCTGATCACGCCCTCCCACTGAAAGGATTTTGGACCCACAAAAGATTATGATTATCTTCCTAAGCTTCAATAATCTTCTTCTTCCAAGTTCTATCTACTGATTCTACTTGAAAAGTCTTTTTGACAATCACCTGGATACCTTGACATGCCTTGCACTGCAACTGGCTATGTCCCTCAACCACTGTTCTCTGGCTGTTGTTGACCCACTATTATCTTTGTACTCGGAAGACTGCCAACCCTCCCACTGAGAATCAAGTCCCTCTTGTGAACTCTTTGGCGTCAAAACAATCCGCTCTCCAATGGCTGCAAAAACTTTCCTGCGACATCTTGTCACAAACCAAGAAAACCATCAATCTTGAAAACAAATTTATACAAGACTGAAAATGATGCCAACAAAGTCTTTTTGCTCTTCAATAAAACGGTCACATCTTGTACTTCATCAAAACACATGGCATTTTCCTGCATCTTGATGTACTCAAAATCAACTTACAAGCCAACAAACACCATCGACTAAACATAAGTCGAAAAACATGATCAACACAACATAGTCATCAAGACAATATCGACACAAGTCGAGACTCATTAGAAACATATCGACCTTCCCAAAATGACAAGTCGACATTCATGATACACAATCATGTTACAATCATGAGTCATTCAAGATGAACTATGACCAGGTTCACTGCTTACACATACACAAAAACACATGCATGTGCATGACTCTTCAATTCTCCTTCAGGTACAAACATAAGTACATGAACCCGAAACATGTGGGTACACAAGAGATGAATATGAAAAAGATATATGGCTGTAACAAGTGAGCATCATACCCCTCTTTTACATCCTCTTGGTGAAGTTGTGCAACAAACAAGAATGTCTTCAAATGAATTGCATTCACATGCAACTTGCATCATACAAGTTGTGATAAATCGCTGCAACTTGTCATACTCTCAACATAAATGCATACATAAGGCTGAAATGTGCATCTACAATAGAAAATGCAAGCCTTACTTGCTCAAGAAATCCAACCATTTCTTACTAAGCCAACTCAATAGTGACTTTTTCTGCTGAAAATCGTTTTCTTGTGAATCATCTTGACTCACATCAATGATGGAATCTCCTCTTCCATTCTTGCCAATCTCTTTATCCATCTGCTTCTTGTGCTGTGGATGAGTGGTTGGATGCAATGTCCAACATTGGTCAATGAGATGACCCCGCTTCTGACAATGAGTGCAAATCTTTTGCATCCT
>ML802925.1:214309-226862 GCA_009831015.1 Picea engelmannii
TTGTCAAAGAACTTGGATAATGAAGATGTATGAGAACTATCAATGTTTGAAGCTTCCTCCATCCTTGCAAGATATCAAACTTCAACACAAAACTTGCACAATAATACCAACAGCTAAATCTCTAGCTATCAATGGCAATCACAAGAGAAAAACAAACTATGCTCTGATACCACCTGATCTGAAAATAGGGGGCTGACTTGTTATGCTATGCAAGGACCCTGTACTTCATTAAAATAAACTTTTCAGGACCTTGCTCAATGTCTTAGTTATGCAAGATAAATTATGTGCCAAGTTTATGCTTCTTTTAAATATTTATGTGTGAGATCTTTGTAAGATTAAATATGTGTTTTAAATAAATACACAACAAACATATCTTGCAGCAAATATAACCAACAAACTCACAACAATAACAAGATGATAAAGGAGTTCACCCCTCTCTGGGCTACATCTCCTTGAGCCTCCTTCAATGGACTAGGCTCTCTGGGATTAATTTGTCAAAGATTATTTTACAAGCTGCTAATCAACTCCAATGGATTAATTGATTGTACCATTGGGTTCAGAATACATAAAAACCCCAGAAATGACTAATAGAACTCTGAAAACGGATCATGGCTCATCCGGGCATAACCTCTTCTACATGTGGCCTTAAGCTTCCCTGAGCTTCCTTGTGGAAAAAACACCTGTAAAAGTACTCAAATAGATCTGAAACCTATCCCAATTTGTTCAGAGCATAACAATTAGCCAAAAATGACTATTCAATCACATAAAACAGAGTTTGGCTCATCTAAGCATGGTCTCAATCAATGAGGGCTTCAAGCTCCCTAGAGCTCTCGGAAACTTCAATGGTGAAAAAAATGCAAAAGAAGTCTTCAAATTCCTTTGAAAATAGTTCCAATGGATTCAGAACATCCAAAAACCCCTAGTTGGGATTTTTCGGCACCTCATTTGGCCAAAAAATGAAGAAGATAGGCCTCCTGCCATTTTCCTCCTTCAATCTTGTTGTCTCTGGTTCGCCAAAACGCACCTCTATACGTCCAACCTAGATCACGTGCTCAATCTCATGCTAAAACCTAGCACTGGACGCAATCGCAAAATGGTGCGAACTGTAGGACGGTTAGGGCGTACCCAACCCCTAACCACCAAAATCGTGGACATATGGGTCACCATGTGACCATGCGCAAATACAAAAAGGGTTATGTTGCAACTTTGCTTGTGGGCTTGACAAGTGTCAAAGAGTGGATGCACCAAGTGTCGGGCGAATGGTTGGGCTAACCGTTTAAAAATGCGTGCACGGCATGGTCGTATGGGTCCGCATGTGAATGGGGGCTGGGGCTTAGCCCCAGCCCGAACCGCGCCCAAAACATAACACCACTCCAATTCAAATATAAATAAAATTGTTTATATAACAAGGCACATAGCGTGGGCTATTGGTAACCCACGCCATGTGAAGGCGATCCACCCAGGCAGGAGGTCTGGGGTTCAACCCCCACGGACTCCAAATAGTTTTACAACCAAACCAATATCCATTACCAAAAAATGGGGTGCCACGTGGCAGCCCATGCCTGGGCCATGTGGCACCAAACCATTCACCATAATGATGCCACGTGTCAGTAGACTATTCATCCACATGTCCTACCAACAATTCCTTCCATGTCAACTGCCACCTCAGCGTACGGACATGCCATGTCATCATCCGTACGGACTGTACAGTCAACACATTTTTTTTTTTTGTCTGTTTGACGATTTGAAAAGAACGTGATATCTCACTCATCCGACGTCCGTTTGAACCCGTTTGAGTTGCGTTGGGTTCATGACGACGAGGGCTATGCACCTGTTTGTTTTGAGGCAATTCTGAGAACTTTGATTTTTGAGCAAAATTTTGACCCCTGGTCCAGATTCTGATCAAGGACATGCGGCTGTCCCAAATTTCTAAAATCCACAGGGCAACCGGGGATGCTCTCAGCGATTCTATTGATGGTATAGAAGCTGAAAATGCTAAGTTAAAAGAAAGGATCAGAGAATTAGAAAATGTCTTAATGTCTCTTCTAATCCTGGAAAGTCCTTTGTCAATGGTTAAACCAACTACACATGCCATTAAGTTGAAAGGATCTTCAAGTTTACTCACAACAGTCCAAAGTTATGTAGAGAAAAACATTAAAAAGAGAATGTCATTGATAACAAAAGCATGGGAGGTATAAAAAAATATTGTTTCTTTCGGCTCAAGGGCACATGCCTTTCATGAGTATCTACAAGTTGATTTAAAGAATGAAGAAGGTTTATATGTTGATGTTGTCTTGCCATTTAGAATTAAAGTCTCAAACATGACATAATTGAAAATAAGAGAAGACGTTCTTCCTTCTCCAAGTCGAATAAAACATCTAAATGTTTGTTGGAAGGAAAAGATCAAGAATATGAATAACATTGTCCAAGCATGTAGTGAAGCCATACTAAAAAGAGAAGAATTGTTCAAAAGACTAACTGAGATAGATCTGGAAGGAAGCACTAATGAGGTACAAGAGCCTAAGTTAATTCTCAATTCAATGTTTCTAACAAAGTGACAATTTGATGAACAAGTTGAGATATTTAAGGGGTTATCAACAGAAAATTTTTATGGCATAGTCGAATATAATGAAGAAGAAATAGACAATTGGTTGGTTGATTATTCCGTGAAAAATCAAGATATTGAGGAGGCAATACATGAAATTTCTCATGAATTAAGAATTTTGGAAGATGAATTGTTCAAAATTAAAATCAGGCATGAAATAAATGTTGCACCAATGAGAAACTACATTGAAGATTGGTTTAAAAATGCAATTGACAAATTAACCGAAGAAGGCCAAGAAGCAGCAGTTGAGACGGTTCCTATAACCGTCAATTAGGACAATAAAAGGATAGTAGAAAGCAAGTGAAAGGAGAGAGAGACCATCATAGTAAGTTCATGATGATCACATCTTGCTTTCTTTATGAGTTTTTTCATCCGGTTACTCTACTTCTTTGACTAGAAAGGTTTAACCAAAATCTGATAATTTCTCCCTGTCTTCTTTCAGGTCTTGCTACTCTTTCATTGCCCACCATATTCTTTCCACAACTTACTTCTTGTTTATATTTTCTTTATGGTCTGCAGGAGCCCTAATCCCATTCCTAAGGACAAACACATTTAAATTTCAAGGCTTTGTAACAGACTATATATATATATTTTAAATCCCAAGAGTACTTTCAGGATCAGTTTTGACTGTATTTTATAACTCTAAGTTTTGAGTATAAAATATTTCAGATTGATCTATCATTATCTTTATTTTAGCTCCCTGTGTGTTTACTCTATTAAAATTCTCTTATGTGTGCATACCATCTTCTTTTATTTTATGTGATAAAAAATCTTTAGTTTAACTATGATGGATGTGAGGAAATTTTGTTTATCTTTTTCAAATATGTGATGTGTGAGGTTCCTGGTCATCACTAAGGAACTCTCTTTAAAAACAAAACTTTTTATTTTTCTTCAATCTTTATATTTCTTTGAATATCACGACGGACTTTCTCAAAGTCCTATATTATTTTAAAAAATCTAGAATTCCAAGAAAATCTTGAAACAAAAAGGAGTACCATCTCTATAAAAACGCGGGGGAATTTGTATCCCCGTGAGGTTGTCGTTTCGGTCCTAACATATTCAAGCGTAAACATTTTTTACGACCATAATAGCGAATGAATTAAAATTTGAAATCTAGTTTAGCATCTTTTGAAAGATACATGACTTTGTCTCACACTGATCAACCCCACCTGGAAATTAGATTAAATAATAAACGAAGCATCTTACATCAACTATATAATTTGGTAATAATGACAGTCGAGACCAGAGAAGAATTGGAAATATCTTGGCAGACATTGGTCCAAGAAGAATAAAGATAAATAATCTGTAGACAGAGGAGAGACAAGCGACAAGACCGAAGAAACGAAAGACTAACTAGAGCAACACAAGAACAAGGTCGGGATTGAAGTTGGATGAATACAAGGGACCCATTACCTAAAGTAAAAGCAAGCAACTATGTATTCTAAGAAGTGGAAAACATATTCCTAAAATATCTCTAGACATGGCAGGAAGAAATTAACAACCACGAAGAGAACCTCATGAAGAAAGACAAGGACGTGGAGGAGGTGGTGCAAGAAATCAATAAGACATAATAATTGGAAATTGAAGAAGAGTAATGTATTCCCCCTTAAATCTTCGAGGTGATAAACATGACCTCCTTGTTCTCCCTAAGGGTACCTTGAAACAATTTTTGGGAGACAGAACAATTGATGCCAAAATACATCTTAGCTTATTTATTGATGTTTGGGATTTTCATCGCGTCGAATATGATGATGTAATGGTAAGGTTATTTCTTCAGACCTTATTGGGACGAGCCTATGAATGGTATACGACATTACCCAGTAGGTCAATTGGCTCATTTAATGACCTCGAAGCCATGTTCCTGACTATGTTCTCTCCTCCAGTTGCATATCATACCCTTCTCACCAATTTTACCCAGATTGGTTTGAGGAAGAATGAGAGAATAGAGAATTTTAATCTTGGGTTCAATAAAACCTTGAGTAAGATTACATAATATAAAATACCTAATGACCCAATGATACTTGGTTTCTATAAGAATGTGATGCCCCCAAATGTAAAATATGCTATTAGAACATCCTACATGGATAACTTGGAGGAAATAATGATTAAGGCCACTAAGATGGAAGAAATTATGATTGAGATGGGTGTTGACCTTGACATTATCCTGGGAAAAGTACAGAGACAGCTGGGAGGCCTAAATATCGATGATCAAGGAGCCTCTAGCTCAAGAAAGAATGAAGAACAAAAGCCGCGACCCATCCAAAATCAAACAATTGGAGGAGGATTTTTTAAGGAAACCATACCAGACGTGAAGGTAGATCCTGTTGTGGCATAAGAAACTAGAATTGAAATTGCACAAATGAATAGAACCATCAGGAAAATGAAAAATGAGATAACTAGATTAAGAAGGGGAGATAATTATGTAGCAAATCTTAGAATGTCAGTCCAAGAGAAAAGAAGGAACCCTCCCCAAGAAAACAGAGTGAGGTTTGAAAACACTGATAATCCGCAAAGACAAAGAGTTCCCACGCACCCAACCCCAAATGCAGTTGTTCTGGTTGATGTATATGATGAGAAAATGGTTGAGCAAGGGAACGATTATTTACCTGATGAAAGTTTTGAAATTGTACAAATGGACGGATGCGAGACATCCATGTATATATTTTAAGAAGGCGACAATGACCTTGACTCGCAAGAGAATGTTTCCCAGATACAAGCGTTTGTAAATAAATCCAAGAATAAAAATGATTCTGAAAAGGAAAACGAAAAAGATAAAGAAAAGGTAAATGAGAAAAAAGAAAATCAAAATGTGACAGATAGCGCTGGAAGCAAGAAACAACACTTGATGTCAAACCCTACCTAGATGAAGTACAATGTTGTAGAGGATTTGAGTAAGATAAGGATAACTCTTCCTTTTACAAAAGTGGTAAAGATCCCCCAATAAAGAGAATATTTTTAGATTGTTGGATGATCCATCTGGAGAAATGGAGGTTGTTTTTATAAGTCTGAAACAAATCCAGAACACATCAAGTGTCAAGTTGAGAGGTAAAATCCCACCTTTTTAAATTTCAATTGAAAATCGTGATGTTGCACTTCACAATTGTTTAGTTGACACTAGAGTGACCAATAATATTATGCCATTGGTGGTCAAGGAGGCCTTGGGCATGACCTGCACATATATTATGAGACCGGTGTAAGTATATATGCAATTGATTCCAGACAAGTGCTAGCTTATGGAGAAATGAAATATTTTTATGCTTGGATCACGACGGCTCCCCATATTATTACAGTTTTCAATATTGTTGTGGTAGACCTCCCTCCTACATATGGAGTTGTTTTAGGAAGAGATTGGTCATCTATGATCGGAGGATACATAATGAACGATGGAAACTGCATGATGTTGTCATATAAAGGAGGAGAAATAATTAAGGTCCCTCGTGAACCCTAGAGACCCTTCTCTTTCAAAAAGAAGGATAATGAAATAATGCAAGATTATATAGACATTGGGATCAGAACTATATTATCCTAGACATGGAGAAAATTGAAGACATGGAGCAAATTCAAGATATGGAGAATTAAAAGCATCAATTTGAAGGTTATTGGAGGATGTCATTTGATGGAGCTTGCTCAAGTTCTGGGAGTGGAGTTGGAATTGTCCTTATAAACCCAAGAAATATTGTGCATCCACATGCTATCAGACTTGAATTTGCATGTACCAATAAAGAGGCAGAATACGAAGATTTGATTCAGGGCATGATTCTTGCACAAGAAATGAAGATAGAACATCTAATTGTGACTGGTGACTCTGAGGTGGTGATAAATCAAGTTGCCCAGAGGTATAAAATTACAAAAGAAAGACTCAAGTATATTTCAAAAGAGTTAATGAATTGATGGAAGCCTTCAACTCTTTCAACATTTATTTCATCCCAAGGAAAAAAAAATCAAAAGGCAGATTCATTAGCTTTGGCAGCCTCATTGTCAAACCCAGATGATGTCCAGAGAAAAATATATTTGCAAGTAAAAATAATATTTCGACCTTCTGTACCTGATAACCAGGAATATTTACAAGTATTTGAAAATGATGAAGAATTGGAATTTTTTTTTATGAATGACGATGAATATGAAGACAGTCACTTAAATGTTGTCCCGAAGAATTGTATTCAATTAGAGTCTCTTTTTACAAGAGACGATCATGCTAAAAACCTCCTGGAAGAAGCATCGCTTCGAAAGGTCCAAGAAACAAGAAAATTTAACATTGGAACTGATAGTTCCCCAAAATGTGTCAATTTGGGAGTTGATTGCATAATTCAAGAAATTGATCAATATGTCACATTATTTAAAGAATATCTTAATGTGTTGTTATGGAGTTATGATGATTTGAAGGCATATGATAAAACAATATTTCAACATATTATTCCCTTGAGAGAAGGGGGAAATCCTGTCAAGCAAGAGATAAGGATAATGAACCCCAAATTAAAATCATCGGTAAAGGTTGAATTGGAGAAATTAAAGAAGGTTGGAATAATATACCCCATTAGACATTCTGATTGGATTTCAAACCCTGTGATAGTAAGAAAAAAGACTAGGGAGATCCAGAAGTGTGTAGATTTCAGGGATCTTAACAAATCAAGTGTAAAGGATAATTATCCTTTACCTAACATGGGGTTTCTTCTCCAACAAGTCACATGATTAGCTTGCATGTCCATGTTAAATGGTTTTTCTGGTTATAATCAAGTCTTGGTTGTTGAATAAGCCAGAGAAAAGATAACTTTCATAACACCTTGGGAGACATATGCATATGCTAGAATGCCCTTTGGTTTAAAAAATGCAGTAGCTACATTTCAGAGGGCTATGGATCATGGTTTTGAGGGGTTGATAGGAAAATGCATGGTGGATTATCAAGATGACTTAACAATACACTAAAAAACAAGGAGCGATCACATTCATCACATGTAGAAAGTTTTTGACAGGTGTAGATTATATGGTGTTTCCTTAAATCCAAAGAAATGTTTTTTGATGTAACTCAGGGTAGACTATTGTGTCATGTTGTGTGCAAGGAAATAATCTATATAGATCTAGAAAGAGTTAAATATATAGATGAACTCAACCCCCCATCATATAAGAATGGAGTTCAATCATTTTTTGGCAAGATCAACTTTGTACGAAGATTTGTCCCCTAACTATGCAAGTATTGTGAAGCCGATCAATTTATTGTTGAAAAAGGATCAAAGTTTTGAATGGACCGTGGATACGCAAGAATATTTTAATAATATCAAAAAGACAATCACTACAACTCCAGTCCTCATTATCCCAGACTTTCAAAGAGACTTCATCATTTATTCTTTCGCTACATAAACGATTGTTCCATCTATTCTTACTTAGAGGAATACCAAAGGTGAAGAATTGCCAATTAGCTTCATGAGCAACACCCTTCATGATTATGAATTGAGATATTCAGAATTGGAGAAACAAGCCCTATCTCTTTTGAAAGCGGTAGCGCACTTTCGGACTTACATAATAAATTATCATTTCATTGCTTATGTTTCATCCTCTCCGGTGAAGATTCTTTTAAATAAACAATTAGGAGAAGGAAAATGGGCAAACTGGATGGCAAAGATTCAAGAATATGATATTGAAATTAAATCTTTAAAGGAATTCAAGGGACATGGTTTATGTAAGCTCATTTAAAATAATGATTCTTTGGATGGAATGATTTCAATATCAGTAGGAGAACCCATGGCAGATTTAGAATGGTATAGAGATATTGTATTCTACTTGAGTTCTGGACAATTTCCAGTCACCATGAACCCTAAAGAATGAAGAACATTGAAGATGAAGTCAAGTCAATATGTATTGATTGTTGATATATTGTTCAGGAGAAACTATGATGATATATTGCTAAGATGTATTGATGAAAGGAAAGCTCAAGAATTGATGAAATAATTCCATGAAGGAATATGTAGTGGAAATTTTGCACCTATCGCCACCTCCCATAAGATAATAAGAGCTGGGTTTTATTGGCCATCAGTTTTTAAAGACTCATATGCTACCATAAAGAAGTGTGTATCTTGACAATAATTTTCAGGGAAAATGAAAAAATCCGCAATGTCATTACAACCTATATATATATATATATATTCTCACCGCTACAAAATATTTTACAAAGTGGCCAGAAGTAGTGGCATTAAAAAAGGATGATTCTGAAGAGTTGATTAAGTTTCTCAAAGATAATATTTTGTCAAGATTCGGTGTCCCAAACAAATTCATCACTGATAATGGCCCAATTTTCATTGGCTCAAAATTTATAGAATTTTGTGGAGAATATGGAATTGTTATGGGGCAATCATCAAACTATTATCCAAAAGGGAATGGTCTTGCAAAATCCACTAATAAGACACTCATTCAGATATCGAAGAAAAATACTGACAAGAACCAAAGCAATTGGCATTTAAAGTTGACTAATGCATTATGGGCGAGAAAAATAACTTTGAAAGACAACATTGGGATGTCTCCATATACATTGGTTTATGGGAAAGAAGCAAAAATACCAATTAACCTCGAGTTGAATGCCTTGACTTTTGTAGTTAATACAAAGGATGCAGAAGATAGTTCACCTATGCAAAAGAGGGTCAAACGGTTATTGAAATTGGAGGAAGAATGAAATAAATCCCTAAATAGAACTTCTCGGAGACAACAAAGTATCAAAAGATAGTTTGACCAGAATTCAATCGTAAAGAATTTTCAGAAGGGCGAATTGGTGTTACTCTGGAACAAAACTAAGGAGAAACCATCGATGCACACAAAATTCGAAGCACTCTGGATTGGGCCATATATCATTGATAAGATCATGGGTTTTAATTCTTATATGTTCAAAGATATGAAGGGTAAAATGTTAATGTTGCCTGTTAATGGGCAACATTTGAAAGGTTTCTTCACCTGAAATTTTTCTCATTTCCTTGTATATACTTTTATTTTACTTAGTTTGTATATTCTTACCTTTGATTCCATATCCCAATGGATGGAATCACCTGGTCATGAATATTTTGGATTCTTGACAACCCACAGGGGGTTATCATCCCACAGTTGAATCCAGTTGTTGAGATCATTTCCCATTTCCAAATTTTTCCTTCCCCTTTCTATTTTCCCAACTTCATTTTTCCATTTATTTTCCCCCTTCTACACCTCCCCTTGTTTCCCTCTTTGTTTTTTCCCTTCTTCTATTCCTTTCTAGTTACCATACTTAGTAATATTTCAAAAAATCGGCGGGTTCACGGGTCCGCGGACCTTCATCTCCATCCACTTTCCTATGTCATAAGTCTGACCGACTGCCCTGCTACATTACACTTAGCCATTTTTTTCAACTTTTTGGGTTCGTGGGTTCAATCCCTCGTCCTCCAAGTTCCGTGATCTCCACTTTGCACCCAAAGTTCCATGATCTATATTGTGACCATCAGATTTGTCGCAGGTGTCGAGCCCCTAAGTATTTTATTTTTCCTGCATGCAAGTTCGACCGACCGCCTTTCTACACTTAACTTATTTTTTATCATCCATAACCGTGGGTGCTATAGCAGAAAAAACCCCCTATGGACTACACTAAGGTTCAACATGTAGGCAGATCTAACCGTCAAAAAGTCTCCTACTCTTTATACTGCCCCGGATATACCTCACATTCATACAAGAAATACAAAGTAAAAACATCCAGTAACTCTACCTTAAACTCCGCGTCCGGTGTCGATCCTTTCGCGTTCGATTTCTCCTCGACTACAAGTCTCCTCCCAAGGCTAACCTACATTCACAAAAAGAAAAACAAGAAACTATGAACATGTATCTCATATATGAATTAGTGGGTTAGATGTCAGTATAAAACATAAATCAAACATAACCATTGAACACATCATATTGCGGGACAAAAAAAGTATTTCTTTTATTAATATCACAAAGTTTACTTACAATGAGATCGGTGACTACTCCTTGAACCTGGTCCAGGCTCCTCTTCACCAAGCTCCAACTGCGCTTCCACGTATCTTTCTCCTCTCACACTTATCTATAGGGAAATGGCATATTCTTATAATGGAGGAAAAAGGCAAGAATCGACAATTCTGGCACAAAACTCACAAGGTGGCTGCAAATTCTTGGGGCAAGGAGGGGATGTGAAACGGGCATAGTTTCACTGTTCTTATGCTTCTCTTGGGAATGAGACCCCAACACCTCCTTTTATATGACAAAAGGATGGTTATTTGGTTGGGTGACGGGCTATAGGCGGTGGGACAGTTGGAAAACTACCCAATAGCTCGTAATCTCAACGAATTCCTTACAACTTTTTAATTTTTGCAACATTTGTGGGTATACACGGGTTGTAATGGTGTAGCTAGAATACGTACGTGAGTTGTAGTGGTGCAGCAAGTGTGTGTACGTGGGCAGTAGTGGTGCAGGGCACGTACATCTCCAAAAATATGGTTTTTAAGAAGAGTTGCTCAGTGATGGCTTGGCAAAAATAGTAAGTAAGAGGGCCAAATGTCAGGTATTCATATATGGTGCAATTTAGGGTTATAACAGTGGGTTCATGAGTTCCCGGGTTGGTGGGTTCATGAAAATCTCCATATTCAAAACTACTATTGTCTGTCCCTGCCATTCACGTGCATTTCCCAATATGCATTAAGTGTTGTTTAATGCTAAAAATTGTTGTGTGGGTTCCAAAAGGATCATCATTAATGGAGAAAGGCTCGAGGAATTCTCATTAAATTGCATTAAACCTCAATTTGCCAAGGGATTATATTATCGTCATCTCTCTGAAAAGATCTATTTCAAGTTATTATCCAGCTGAAGAAATACTCTCATCAACCTATGGAAACAGCAACTAGACAACAATTTTGTGGTGATACTTTAAATATATTTGGTCGTGAAGACCAAAACTTTCAGTGGTCCAGAGCATATTCATATTATTGTTGGATTACTGAGAGGGGGGGGGGGGGTGAATCGGTAATAGAGCAATTTAATCCTTTTTCACCATAAAATGCAAGTGTTATATCAATGTAGCATTATCATCCAATAGTTGCAGAGTAAATAAACAATGAACAAATGAGCAATCACACACATACATAATACACTAGTGTTTTACGTGGAAACCCAAAGCGAGAGAAAACCACAAAATGTTTTTTCTTATATGTATTTAAGAATTACATTCATTGGAAGCACCAACTTCCTTTGTTTTCCAGCTGCAACTGGAAGGAGGCTCCAACCCCCTAGTTTCTCAGGCTACAACCTGAGGGAAGCTCCAACTCCCCAATTCTCTGGCTACAACTAGAAGGAGGCTACAACCCCCTATGTTCTCCGGCTACAACTGGAAGGTGGCTACAACCACTTGTCCTTGCACCGTCCAACCGCCCTGATGTAGAAGTATAATGATGAAACCACTGTCACACTATCACTGTGAGATATACCATTGTGTAATTGTACCAACCTGTACCACTGACCTGCGGCCAACCCATACAACTTCCATGTAATCAATATGTACCTTAAACAAGTGCATCAACCATGCACCAACCTATACCTCAACCTATAATCAACCTGTACCATAAACAAGTGCATCAACCATGCACCAACCTGTACCTCAACCTATAATCAACATGTACCATAAACAAGTGCATCAACCATGCACCAACCTGTACGAAACAACCTGTAATCAACCTGTACCGTAAACAAGTGCATCAACCATGCACCAACCTGTACAAATAACCTGTCACAACAACCTGTCCAAACAACCTATCACAACAACCTGTCTCATCAATATTATCAACCAAATCAAATCTACTCACCGAGATCAATCACCAAGACAACTCTCAAAGATGTGCATCAACCAAGCATAACACAACAACTCATAATAATCACCAAGATCAATATGTGCTTCTAATAATATACCAATACAAGTATGCTACATCATCCATAAAC
>ML802925.1:229301-243319 GCA_009831015.1 Picea engelmannii
TCTCATCAATCTTATCAACCAAATCATATCTACTCACCAAGATCAATCACCAAGACAAATCTCAAAGATGTGCATCAACCAAGCATAACACAACAACTCATAATAATCACCAAGATCAATATGTGCTTCTAATAATATACCAATACAAGTATGTTACATCATCCATAAACCATGTGTCAACAATACTACTAACAAGTGCCTCCAAAAATGTACCAAGTATGTACCAAT
This sequence comes from Picea engelmannii, assembly GCA_009831015.1. NCBI lineage: Eukaryota > Viridiplantae > Streptophyta > Pinopsida > Pinales > Pinaceae > Picea > Picea engelmannii. The sequence goes on from ML802925.1 coordinate 229,530, forward strand.
CATATATCAACTATACTCCTCATGTATGTGCCAACTCATCAACTACTCGTCTCAACCATGTACCCAACATGTACCTCAACCAAAATCTCTTATCAATTTCATTATCCAAATCTGATTTGTAACTTTGTAATAGACCTGATGTATATGATCACATACCTGCTAACCTTCCTTAACTTTAACAACAAGAGACTAGCATTTTCATCAAACTTTACTTTAGTTTCACATGACTAGTTTTGGATTAGTCTACAACCCTAACTTGAAATAATCATAACTATGACCTGTAATGAATAAAGATCTGAAAATGGTACACAATGTTCTTTAGTGTGTTTTATGCAATTCCTCTAGGTGTCACTACTTGGAACCTCTTAGAAAAGGAGTTATAGAAAAAATGGCATACCTTGTTGAATTTTGTCTTATTCTAGAGAGCGAACTTGTAGAGTGTGCTCTGCACAGAATATTTGTTTTATGGATCTGAAAATTGTACACAAAATACTACAAAATGTACTCTAACCAACACATTTGTTCTAACTGAATTTGGATCTATTATGAAGAATTTATGACATTTTTACCTGAAACACCTGTTTTAGACTAGTTTCAGGACTAGCCACAAACCCTATCTTCCACAGAGTTTAACTCCAAAAATACAACGACCCACAAGATGAAATTTTTACCACAGATAATTGGATATGTTTCCTCAACATCCTCCCAATTTCATGGTCTGAATCATTCTAGAAAAAAAAAGTTATTTCAAAAATATTGAGATGACTTGTAAATAACATACCTTAGAAAGCATCATCAAAAGAATTTATCCTCCCTTGAATTTCGGCCTTCTTTATTTCACCTTTACTTTGAAATTCAGTTTAGATATCCTTTGGTTACCTCATTCACCTATATATATTCAATATGCTCAAGTGTGATTCAAATGAGAGAATCTTGCCTCTTATTTATACATTCATGTAGCTTCCTCAAGGGGTTACCTTTTAACCATCTTAACCCACTTTCCTTATTTTAGGGTTCACCCACGTCTAATTTATCCACTAACTTTATTATTTAAATAATTTCTTTTGTATTCACTTTGACTTATAATACACTCATCACTTCACTTTATTATTTACCTTCTAAAATCTCTTAAACCACTTTGACTACTTTGACATTTTGGGGCTTCTATATGACTCATGAGGGTTCTCCAACTTCACATGGCCATAACTCTCTAACCGTGAGGAGTTATGTGATGTTCCACATACCACTGGAAATGGAATGAAATTTAATATCCATATAGAATAGTCTTTCCTACAAATATATCAAAACTCATACCATTATCCATTAAACAAACTTGGGTCCATTACCCAAACCTAAGTTCTCCAACTTCTCATGGCCATAACTCTCTAACCGTGAGGAGTTATGTGACGTTCCACATACCACCAGAAATGGAATGACATGTACTATCCATCTAGAATAATCTTACCTTCAAATATATTAAAACTCATACCATTATACATGAAACAACCTTGGGTCCATTACCCAAACCTATGTGATGTTCCATACCAACTGTCCATCAACCTAAGCCAACTATTTGACAATTATTCCTCTCCTCCTGCTCAAAAAGATGTAATTTGGGCATCCAGAATCACTCGCGCAGGGTGTGTTCCTGAGGTTTTTTATTGTAAAGAATTTTTTTCATGGTGCATGGAGAAGTACGTGCCAAGCTAAAGAATTATACAACTCCAAGATCATTCTCTAATTTCCCTTTCGCCGCAAGTTTTTTGCAATATGTTGAAGCTCCCAGAGTTGATGCTTACCTTCAAAGGAGAAGACTGCATTAATTTTTTTAAGAAACATAACAATGGGCTTGACCTCCTACCTGAATATTTGGAGAATATTGCATCTTTTCCAGAAGATATAACCAGGATCCAGGTCAAATCTTTCAAAAACCCCTATCAAGAAATTGTGTGGTTGTTTACCAGATTGACAGGTCAGGAAATCATTGCTACTATCTCTCGCATGATTTTATATATTTATATTTTACAGTGAAAGAACAAGCCATCTTCGACTGGGGAAAATTGATTTCTATCGAAATCTCGTCCGAGTTATCACACTATAAAAAGGAAAAAAAATTATTTATGGCTTCCTATCTAGTATTTGTTATAGTGTATTTTTGTCAATTTCCAAACTTGACCATAAGTAAGAGGGAAAACCGTGAAATAGATCAAGTTACCTTCTCGTATCAGGCACTATGGAGACATAAGACTCCTCTGTATTTTTATGAAGTTTATAATGTTTTTTTCTTACTCTTCAAAAGGTTGTTGTTGGGTGAAAATACTTCAAGGATATCTGACCAAGCTAACATATTCTTAGAGAAAAAAGGAACGATAGAAAAAATTGAGAATCACAGTGTCGTAAGGATATTATGTTCCAAAGAAAATCGTTCTTTTCTCCCATATCATGTATCTGAAAAATTATTCATTACAGAGGTGGCAAGGCAATACAACTTCTGGATACATTTTTTCCATGAAAAAAGGAAAGAGCAATGTATCCTCTTTCCATGGAAGATTGGAGATTTCATGTTCAAAAACATAAATAAAATTGACGAGTTTGCAAATCATTTCAACAATGTGAATTTAAAGTATGTTGAAAAGAGAAAGGGCTTTGATCCTAAAATAATATTTGTAGAACACATGCTTTCGGTGGGATTCAATAACTCGTTCATCCAGACTATTTTAAATGAAGAAGAAAAAGGTAACAACCAAAGTAATCATGTACATGATGTTGGTGACCTAGAAACAATACTCAGTACTAATGAGTTTTATAAGCAAAAAGGAAAGGGTCCCATTGAAAGGAGCACCCAGTCTCCAGTTGTTACTCCAAAAAATACCACATCTCGGAGCAATGCTCCAGCGGCTCACCCAATTAGAAAGGTTATCAATAGTAGTTCAAGTGATGGAGGAGAGAAGAATCATCCCCCTGGGAAAATCTAGAATTCACATAAGCTCCATGTGAGAAAGAAAAGGAAGAACTTAGTACAAGAGGAAGAGGATAATATTATATAAAATGGCATCCAAAGCTTTTCTCTGGATGATATGGAGCTAGATATATATATTGAGAAAATAGTTCTCGTGATGGAACATCCAGAAAATATGACTCGACAAAATTCTTTATTGGAATTCATTGCAAATGAGACCTTTAGTGAAGAGGAATCCTTCACTTTTCCAAGTGTTGTCTTTGATAAGGAGTCTAAAAAGTTGATTGTAGAATGAGGCGACTAGAAAAATAAAAAGGGAAAATCTCACTCTAAGGTCGACTTGAAGGACATGCGACCGTCCCAAATTTCTAAAATCCATAGGGCAACCGGGGATGCTGTCGACGATTCTATTGATGGTATGGAAGTTGAAAATGATAAGTTAAAAAAAAAGATCAGAGAATTGGAAAATGCCTTAATGCCTCTTCCAATCCTAGCAAGTCCTTTGTAAATGGTTAAACCAACTACACCTTCCATTAAGTTGAAAGGATCTTCAAGTTTACTCACAGCATTCCGAAGTTATGTAGAGAAAAACATTAAAAAGAGAATGTCACTGATAACAGAAACATGGGAGGTATCAAAAAATGTTGTTTCTTTTGGCTCAAGGGTGCATGCCTTTCATGATTATTTGCAAGTTGATTTAAAGAGTGAAGAAGGTTTCTACACTAATGGTGTCTTGTCATTTGGAATTAAAGTCTCAAACATGACATAATTGAAAAGAAGAGAAGAGGATATGCCTTCTCCAACTCGAATAAAACATCTAAATGCTTGTTGGAAGGAAAAAGATCAAGAATTTGAATAACATTGTCCAAGCATGTAGTGAAGCCATACTAAAAAGATAAGAATTGTTCAAAAGACTCATGGAGATAGATATGACGGGAAGCATTAATGAGGTACAAGAACCTAAGTTAATTATCAATTCAATGTTTCTAACAAAGTAACAATTTGATGAAAAAGTTGATATATTTAAGTGATCAACTGAAAATTTGTATGGCATAGTGGAATATAATGAAGAAGAAATAGACAATTGACTAGTTGATTATTCCATGAAAAATCAAGATATTGAAGAGGCGATACATGGCATTTCTCATGACTTAAGAGATTTGGAAGGCGAATTGTTCAATATTAAAATCAGGCATGAAATAAATGTTGCACCAATAAGAAACTACATTGAAGATTGGTTTAAAAAGGCAATTGACAAATTAACCAAAGAAGGCCAAGAAGCATCAATTGAGACGGTTCCTATAACCGTCAATGAGGACAATAAAATGAAAACAACAAGCAAGTGAAAGGAAAGAGAGAGAGACCATCATAGTAAGTTCATGTTGATCACATCTTGCTTTTTTTATCAGTTTTTTCATCTAGTTACTCCGCTTCTTTGACTAGAAAGTTTTAATAGAAATTTGATAACTTCTCCCTGTATTCTTTAGGTCTTGTTACTTTGTCATCGTCCACCATCTTCTTTCCACAACTAACTTCTTGTTTGTATTTGCTTTATGGTCCGCGAAAGCCCCAATATCAGTCCTAAGGACAAATGCATTTAAATTTCAAGGCTTTGTAACAGACTCTATATTTTTTTCAGAAATCCCAAGAGAACTATTTCGGGATCAGTTTTGACCGTATTTTATAGCTATGAGTTTTGAGTATAAAACAGTTGATATCGATCTATCATTATCTTTATTTGAGCTCCCCATGTGTTTACTCTATTAAAGTTCTGTTATTTGTGTAGACCATCTTCTTTTATTTTATGTGATCATAAATCTTTATTTTAACTATGATGGATGTGAGGGACTTTTGTTTATCTTTTTCAAATATGTGATGTGTGAAGTTCCTGGTCATATCTTAGGAACTCTCTTTAAAAAAAAAAACTTTTATCTTTCTTCAATCTTTATATTTCTTTGAATATCACGACGGACTTTCTCAAAGTACTATATTATTTTAAAAAATATAGAATTCCAAGAAAATCTTGAAACAAAGAGGAGTACCACCTCTATAAAAACGCAGGGGTTTTTGTATCCCCTTGAGGTTGTCGTATCGGTCCTAACGGATTCAAGCGTCTAACAAGTCTATAGAAAATCAACTCTTCACAAAATTTAGATAGTCAATTTTTTTCTTTCATAACTTCATAAATAAGTTCAGTAGCAGTGATCAAATTGATTAGCCTCAAATTTTGTCATCATGGCAAGAAATATCCTATATCAATCACTACAGTTCATGTTTTCAAATTTTGGGTAAAGATGATTAATTTCTATGATTGCAGAAATTTTCTACAGCTACAGAAATTTATTGGTTCTGCAGCTACATGCATTTTCTGTAACTACTCTTTAAAGCAATCATGAGATGCTAATTCTTTTGCATCAGTTTACAACCCCGGGAATAGTTCAAAGCTTCATTTGCAACAGTTTTCTTCATCAATTCTACATCAGCATCTTCAGTTTCTTACTATCATCTTCATCAACACCTTCTTCATCAACACTCTTCAACAAATTTCCAAAATGCACAGTAAGAAATAACTCCAACAACTCATTTAGAACCTATCAACATAACAACAAGATCATAACAATAATATTAATTTCATGCAAATTGTCATGAAATTCATCTCAGATTTGGAAAATCGACATATGCAATTATGAATTATCATGGGTGACAAATATGGATTTAAGTTTTGGATCCACCAAGGGTTTTGTCCATACTTTCAATATTCCAAAAATTCTTGATGTTGAACCCAAAAAATAACTCTTTTTGTCATCACTTTTTGTTACTTACCCTTCCTATTACAGTCCTGAGTACTAGTCAAATTCACTATATATTCCTTCATTTCCATTATTTTTTAATGAAATCATGTTTTAAGATACAAGGGGTGAAACCAGGTAAAAATTTCATTTCTTTCTAATATTTTCATAAATTCTCTTTGTAAAAGCATTCTAAAAGTGATAGCTATAGAAACAAGATTATTTTGTAGCCAATACCTAATTATGTAGCCAAAATTTAGGTTCATATAGATGTGGGTATGATGCAACGAAAATACGAGTTGGATGAGATGGCAAATCTTTTCCTTCATCTTTTCCACCTATCAAATCCAATTCAACAAGTTCTGAGTTAGCAATGAAGTGGATTCAAAGGCTTGGTCAAAGAAAGAAACATAGTATAACAGAGCACAGGTTAAGCTGTGAATTAAGTCTAAAGAGATCGCCAAGATTTGATATCGATATGTCGTTTGAGAAAATCATGTGTGCAACCATGAATTTATCAAACGTGGATGCAACATTTTCTCTCTCATCTCTAAAAATCTGAGTTGTAAATCATTTTGTTAAGAAATTTGCATAACTGGTTCAACGATTCTTGTTTTCAAAATTATGTAAAGCCCCGGGGTTTTAACGCTGGAGATACTTTTGATTTTTTGTAGAAAACATTATGAGATCTTAATACAAAAGTGTTGTTGTTGATCAAATTGTTTTCGGTCTGTGCATTTCATGAATGAATTTATAGTTTAGATTTGAATTTAACAGTCTTCATTCCATAGTTTAATTCAGTAGCGTAGAACCCAGCTAGGAGGGCCCCGTGTGTTAGGCTACATTTCTTTTCTTTTATTGGTTTTATTTCTGTAATAGTTAATTGAGTTTGATTTTGATTTTTATGCTTCAGATTTTTCATTTAGTGTGGTGTGAATATGCAGTATTGGTTTCTCATATAAATCATTCAATTGATACATTACTGTTTCAGTTGCAAGCTTCATCGGTTAAAATATGAAATATGAAAACCTTTGTTATTGATTCATTATATATAGCTAATGGTTTATTAAATGATCAGAACCAAATTTGTATTAATCTCTTGAATTGCAATGACTATTTTAATTTCTAGAATTGCAGCTTGTTTTCCATAACTTAAGATTTTGTTTCTTAGATTAGTAAGTAAGTGGTTTTCAATAGAAGAAAAGAAAACTAGATACTTGCATATACTTTGCACTATACTTCATAAGTTTATGTTTTCCCAGGTCGATGATTAAATGTAACGAAATTCTCAATCAATAGAATTGAATGACAACTATGCTCTCAAAATACCACTCCTAGGTGCTCTACTCAACTATGGAACAAATACAGTGTTAAAGAATGAAACCCCTTCTCCTCCTAGTGGCTTGGTATTTAACATCGCTTGATAGCCATATAGGGGTAGGGTTTTGACTTCCTCAATCCTCAATTGGTGATAAGGTTTGGACCTTCTAGAATCTTCTCGAAATTCCACATGTGGCTAGCCCCATATGTTTGAGTAAGGGGGGGTTGATGTGGCATCCACTCGTACTGTGGTGGTCAACAAGGTAGGTCAACTTATGTGAGAGATAAATTTCACATTCGAGCTTTGATTGAGGCGTGATTTGCACCATTGGAAAGGTATCCGAGTGTAGAACACCTTCAAGGGTGTCGAAACAAGTTCTTAAATCCGAAACCCCAAAAAATACCATTTAATGCCTCAAAATGGATCTGAAAGGTTTCAGGCCCCAATTTTCAAAACTAGGACCTAACACTAGAATGGCCCCGTAAGTTGATTCCTGAAATTTTTTCCACTTTGAAAGCATCAAGATAGATGAAAAATAATATAATAATCCAATCCAGATCATAGTTGCCCATTTAGGGAGGCTTTTGGTCCTTAAAATATTTACTGAATGAGTTGGTGAGGAAATTTTTCCTCTACCTTCTCCTTGGAGTACTACTTTTCTTTTCCTGGAAATTGTCCTTTCAACCCATTCTGCCAAAGGTCATGCTACCCTTGTCTTATAATTCTCAACCACTTCTGCAAAATTGTGTCCTCTTCCATATCTACTTAAGCATATGCAGTTAAGTCCTCTATGGAAGGTGGGACTTGCTCCTCCTCTTGATCCAACGTTTAAGGCTCGTAGAGTTTGATATTCTCCACATTCAATATTGAGTAAATGTGCATGTATGGGGGTAGATTGAGTCTATAGGCATTATCTCCCACCTTCTCCAATATTCTTTCCTTGTTCAACTGTAACTAAACTATGTCTCCCACTTTGAATCACTTCTTGGCTCTGTGTTGATCATATATGGCCTTGTATTTTTCCTGCAACTTCTTTAGTATCTATTGTACTTGCAAATGGATTTTCATAATCTTCTGAACAAATATTTCTTCTCTTTATGCATCTCCCCCGAGGACCTCCCTCACTCCTCCTTGATGTCCATATACAACATCCAAGGTTGAAGGTGGTAAATATCGAAAGCAAGTTTCAAAAGGTGACTTACCGGTAGAAGTGTGGAGTGCTCTATTATAAGAGTGTTGTATGTAGATCAAATTTTCATCCCAAGTCTTCAAAGGATTTTGATTGTAAGTCCTCAAAATTTGTACCAAAGTCCTATTGAATACTTCAATCTTCCCATTTGTTTATGGATGGAATGTTGTGGACCTATTCAACTCAGTGCCCATCTTCTCCCATAATGTAGTCCAAAATGTACTGATAAATCTAGTATTCATGTATGAGATTATGTTCCTTGGTATCCCAAAGTGCATCCGGACATGTTCAAAGAACATGTTTGTTGTTTCTTTTCCTTTGATGGTCTTTTTACAAGGCATGAGAATGCACATCTTGTGGAACTTGTCAACTACCACAAATAGATAGTCATGTCGCTCCCTATTTGTTGGTAAACCTCCCACAAAATCCATGGAAATTATTCCCCAAGGTCGAGTGGATACAGATAAGGGATGGTATAGACCTTGATTCATGTTACTAGGCTTTCTAGTACAACAAAGTATACATCCTCTAATATATCGTGCTACATCTTTGGGCATTATGGGCCAGTACACATACCTCTGTAAGTTGGCAGTCGTCTTCCCAACACCAAAATGTTTTGGAACCTTGGACATGTGAGCCTATTTGATAAGTTGCAGTCATTCACCTTTAGGGACATATAGCTTGTCAAGCTTGTAGAGTAACCCATTCTATAAATTATAGTCACCCTCGATGTCACCTTCTTCTATATTAATTTGGCCCTATAGTTGTTGAAACACCTCCTTGAAGTTCTCATCTTCTTTGTATGCCTCTTTGTATGCATCATGGGTAAAAGGCTCCATGTGCATCAGAGTTCCCAAAGTTGTAATCATGTATGTGGGTGGCCTTGAAAGCATGTCTTCCAACCTATTTGTGTTTCCCTTCTTATACTTGATGATTAGATTAAATTGTTGTAAAAACCCCATCCACTTGTATTTTCTGGTTTCGTGTGGCTTACTCTAGGCCTTTCAACACTGTAGCGACTAGTGATATATGTGGATGATGGTCTCATTTACCATCATATAGTGCTTACACTTCTTGATACCTTGAAACAAGGCATAAAGTTCCTTGTCATGGGTAGGGTATTTGAGATCTTCCCCATGAAATATTTTAGAATGATAGCATACATGCCTTCCTCCTTGCATCAAAATTGCTCCCATGGAATACCCACTTGCATCTATCTCCACATAGAAATGATTTTGCAAGTTTTGTAATGAAATAATTGGTGCTTGAATGATCTTTCTTTTCAACTCATCGAAAGCCTTTTGTTGATTCATCCCCCACCGGAAACTCTTACCACTCATTGTTATGGTGTGCAGTGGTGCAACTACCATTGAAAATGAAGCTATGAAATTTCGTAAGTATTATGTTGCCCCAAAAAAACTCCTAAATTAAATGGCATTTGTAGGAAATGGTCATTTCATGATGGTCTCCATATTTTTGGGATCTATCCTGGTCTCCCCTTGACCAATCACATACCCCAAATATGCCAAAGACTGTTGAGCAAACTCACATTTCTTGAGGTTAGAAAACAACTGGTGCTTCTTCAGAGTCTCTATCACTTGCATGATATGTGATATGTGCTCCTCTCACATAGCACTATAAAACAATATATCATCCAAATAGAGTATAGAAAATAAATCTATATATGGGTGTAATACATCATTCATCAGTCTCATAAATGTAGTTTGTGCATTAAATAAACCAAATGGCATGACCAACCATTCATACAAACCTTTCCTTGTCTTAGGAATTCTTCTAGGTGTCTTACCTTGACGCGTATCCGGTGGTATCTTGATTTGAGATCCAACTTGGTGAAATATTTTGCATGCTACAACTGATCTAACAGATCATCAATCCTAGGTAGAGGGTAGCAATTTTTTAGTGTAATCTTGTCTGATGCTCTGTAGTCGATACACATTCACCAAGTCCCATCCTTATTTGGTACAATTATGATAGGTGACCAAAAAGGTGAGGTGCTTGGTCAAATCACACCCTTCTCCAACAACTGATACAACTACTGTTTCACTTCATTCGCTTCTAGAATGGACTGTCTATACAACCCAGTATTTGACAATGGGGAGTCTGGAAATAATTGTATTTCACGCACCACTTCCTTCTTGGGTGGTATCCTTTTAAGGTCCCAGAATAATCCTTTGTATACCTATAGAAAATCCTCCAACTGATGTTTCTGCTATTTATTACACCCCTCCAGGGATTCCTTTACTCTTTCTGACTCGTCCTCGGTTTGATTCTCTTTTAAGAAAAGTAAAACATATTTCTTACTGGAACTAATAAACTTCTTGGATTGGTTGGCAGTTACTAATGAGATCTTTGACTTTCCTTTATGTACGTTGGTGATGTAGGACTTCCTATCCTTGATGAGTCAGTATTGATTGGTTCTCAACAGGAAGATTGCATCCCTCATATACATGTATGGGATTCCAAACACTACTCCACATTTGTCAAGGGGTACTACGTCCAATTTCACTTCATCAATAAAATAGACACTTACAACAAATTTAATCTTACGTCGTTTTGTTATCTTGATCTTTGCATGCTTGTTTACCCATCCTAATGGATATGGGATAGGATGATCATGAACCTTCAATCCAATATTGACCATATCTGTTATTATGAGATTAGCTTGTGAAGCAAAGTTGAACAAGGCGTCTATCTTGGTATTCTTGACCTGGATATTGATGTGGAAGAGTTTGGCCATCTCCCTCTCTTCCTGGTGATGAAGGCTACTCAGATTCACCTCCTTTTGCACTAATGTGGAAAAAATATTCTCATCCACATCAAAGCTACTTTCAACTTGATTTCTTGAATATCTCGCTAGAAAAATATTTTTCTTTGCATCCTTTCTTCAGGTTCAACTCTAGATGTAGTTTCAAAAAACATTCCTCAATTTTCCCAATATTGCAATGGTTACAATGGTTGATAGGATCCTTTCACTGATGTGTAGTGGATGTTGTATTCTTATCCGTTCCCCTTTCCACTTCTTCTTCCCCTCCTTGGAAGCTTCCTCGTGCTTTTTTTGCTTGAACAACTTGGTTTCCCTTTCTTGTGGCCTATGTTTTCCAAATACCGTGCCTATATACATGCCTTGTCCAATGTCCTTGGCTTGAAAATAATCACTTACTTTCATAGATGACTATGTAGGCCCCTCAGATACTTGATGAGTACATATAGGCTCTTGGGAGAGATACCCAACATGATGGCCATATTTCTGAACTTGGTGGTGTACTCATGTACACTCTACCCTTACTTATACCTAAATTTGTTCCATCATATCCATTGGTCCTATACATACACTATAGGGTAGAATTGGACTTGATGAGGATTTTTAAGTTCTCCCACATAGTTACTAGTAGATCACCCTCAAGCTTAAGTGTTTCCAAGTGGATTTCCCACCAAGTTGAAGCATGGCCCTCTAACTTCAGTTTGGAAAATGATATCTTATGTTCTTCATCTATATGGTGAACGTTGAAATACACTTGTAGTTGATGCAACCAATGATTCAGTTTTAATGCATCGATCTCACCTCGGTATGGCTTTATGTCCACTTTTTCTTCCATATTGAATAAAGATTTCAAAGGGTTTGTGTTACTCAAACTCGGTTTCTCTTTCTTGGGTCCTTTTCACGACTCATTTTTTGGGTCTTCATTATCCCCCAATTTCTCGTATGATCCGATATTTGAGTTCAAGCCTCCAACTTCTCCGAATGGTACGAGCTTGCTTTCTAGATCTACCATGAGGTGGGATATATTGCAAGGTATGTCAACGAATTTCTCTTCTAGCCTCATAAATATCTCCTTTGCTAGATCTTGAGGGTTTTTATGAATAGACTCATCATCCATGGCTAAGGTTCTACGACATTCCTCTTAAAATGATTCCTAGATCCCTGCAAATTTCCAAAAATACCCCAAGAAAACATGATATGATACAAATATTATCTATAAACTACCATGGATATTCCACTCGATAGTTTGTCACGATAGATCTAGAAAAATACTGAAATCTTTACTGTGAAGATTAATTTCCTGTAGATCCCAGATTCTTTAATTACTCGTTTTCTGCTTAAAATGTATGAAATAAATGAAATGCAAAAAATAGGGAACAAAAATAAATATCCACACACCATTCATAAATAAACACAATATATAACTTGGGAAACCCAATACAGGAGAAAACACAGCTAGATGGTGAGGTCGCCTCTGCTCTCTTTTCTTCAAATGCAAGTACAAAAAAGAGGCACTCTCTATGGATTTTCCTTTGACAATGTGGCTTGTATAGCTACTACAAAATCTCTCTTCCTCTATTATGTTCTCAAAATACCACTCCAAGGTTCTCTGCTAAGATATGGAACAAATATAGTGTTAAATAATGGAACCCCTTCACCTGGTATTTAATATCGCTCGATAGCCATCCAGGGGTAGGGTTTTGACTTTCTCAACCATCAATTGGTGATAAGGTTTGGACTTTATAGAATCTTCTCAAAATTCCACATGTGGCTAATCCCATATGTTTGAATAAGGGGGGGATGACATGGCATCCACTCGTACCATAGTGGTCAATAAGGTAGGTCAACTTACGGGAGGCATAACTTTCACATACTATCTTTGATTGAGGCATGGTTTGCATAGTTGGAAAGGTATAAAAGTGTAAAACATTGTCAAGGGTGTGGGCACAAGTTTCAAACATAGGAACCCCAAAAAATGCCATTTAATGCCTCAATATGGCTCAAGACCGCAATTTTCCAAACTAGGACCTGGCACTAAAATGGCCCTACAAGTTGATTCCTCCATTTTTTTCTAATTTGAAAGCATCAAGATAGATGAAAAATAATATAAACAATTTGGATCACTCGATAGATGAAAACCCTCCCCGTGCCACCTTCGATCCATGACTTAGTCACCCCAGGTGATAAATCACCAGTCGTATCCTCCACTCATAAGTTTGATGGCCATAATCCTTGAATGTTGGATTCAAGGATGACAAGAGTGTCCTCTACTAACGAATTCTCGATAGGTGAAAATTTTGTAGCTGAAGAAAAGCTTGAGAAGCCACTAGATAGCTTTGGGGAGGCCTAGATCGACCATCCCTTGAACATGTGGTCCAAAAAATCGATGAGTTATGTTAGCACATATTTTTGATAGAAGGGTGTTTTTTTTCCCTTAGGGGATAACACCTTGGTGAAAAAATGCAGAAAATGGGTGCTTGCGCAACCCACTTTATTTTTTTTATTTTTATTTTATTTTATCCTAAGTTCATCGACGATTTGACAGTTTGGTGCATTGTGCTAAGGAGTGCGCAGATCTAAGCAGTTGAGCATGGCGCGCTCATATATACGGTCTTGATCCAATATCGGAGCCCCCCGACCTTCTGCCTTTAACGGGGGGGTTTCGAGTTGGTGGTTTTCTAGCACGGGCCCCCCACTATCATGTCACCTCCATGGAAACTCGAAACCCCCTGCGCGTTACCGCTTACCGC
>ML802925.1:243350-254332 GCA_009831015.1 Picea engelmannii
TACCTCCTTCCCATACCACTCGCGCTCCTACTGACACTTCTCCTCCACTCACATTCACGTGTGCATGTCCCTTTCCGATGTCATTTCTTCCCCCTCTCATCTCTCGACATCTATATTCCACTCATGCCCATGTCCCCCACTATTTTTTGTCGTCTACCCATGGACTAGTCACTATGCCCTGCCACTGCATATTCTCCCCTCGCCACATCACCCCTGCGCCTTTACACCTCAGCTCTCACGTACTGGCGCCCACACATTCCCAATCATCGCTCCACCAACCGCATCATTCCACCTGGCTGCCTATCATTCGTTGTATCATGCGAGTCTGTGCCAATCATCTCATCAACTCCCCTCATCAATGTCCATGTCCACGTACCAGTGTTCCCTGCAAACGTCCAGTGAAGATCCAAGTGGGAAAGGTTCAGAGTGCGACCAACACGTTTTCTAGGTGTCGAGTTGACTCGGGCCCCGTCCTGATCCCAATGAAAACAATTAATGAAGTAGGGGGAGGTGGTTGAAACATCTTCTCCCCCATAAATGGAAAGCTCGAAAAGGACCGACATACTGTCTGAGCTCGCGTCCAACAGAGAACTGCATGTGCAGTCTGTCAAAGAAGGTTCAGACGTAAGAGCTCGCGTCTGATAGAGGACTGCATGTGCAGTCTGTCGAGAAGACTCAAACGTAAAGCCTTGAATGAAGTGGCTCGATCACTCTTCTAGTGGTCGTAGTCACCCCTGAGTATAAATATGTATTTTTTATATTTTGTTATGGTCGATGGTTGAGCAAGGCTCCCGTATTGTAAATTTTTTATGAAGCTTTGTTTCTTTGGTTATGTATCTTGATTTGAGACTTCTTGTTTAATCTAAATCAACTTTTTTCTTCCATCTTCTTTGCCTCTGATGCTGAAGTGTTCATGATTGAAGGATTCACATGGATTTTTATAGCTGCATTGTGATGAATGTTTGATCACAGTTCTGTTATGGTGTTCTTCAGTTTCCTGAAGCTTTGAATCCAAGAGGATATTGTATTTGAAGTTTTTCCTCCTTAGGTTGTTTGAAGACCTCATGTCCATGGAAGACCTCTACATTTTCCTCACCAGTTCTTCCTTTTATTCACCCTCACTACAACTTACTAACTAAAGTTGAACAAGACCTCAACTACTTGTGCATGTTGGTCCAGTTTTCTGAGTTAAAACGATATTGTCTTGAGTCTGCACCCATTTGACCTCTTTAAAACCATTTATTGTGACATATAACCTTATGGGTATTGGGCTTACCTTCAATTTAATCTGAAGGTGACTTCTAGTGCTAAAAAGTTCTTCATCTATTATCTAATGTGAAACCTAGTGTTATGAGGAATAAATATTTATGGTATGGGGTAGGACCACATCAGACGGAACGACACCAATAAATCAACTCAAATCTCAAGTATGCTAGATAAATGGAAATGCCAACAAAATAAAGGATAGAAGCCTAACTCTTCAAGACGTTCATAAGAGACCATTGTTCAGCTCACAATCCAATACCTGATACCTACAACTCGTCCTCAACATCCAAGATACACAAGCATATGGAAAATATATGAAATGTTAGCATATAAACTAACATAATCCATTAGCATGTATAGAAAATTTACCTATGGAAAATAATATAAACATTTGAAACATATAATTGGATGAGAAAAGAGTATTTCTATTAATACAATCAACAAGAGTACATAGGTGACAGCCTCCTGTATCAACAACTCTTCGAAACTGAGAACCTAAGTCCCTCCACCTGGGCCTTCACCACTTCAATCCTCTACAAAGCAAGCTCACAAGTTTTAGGAGTAATTGGGTTCCTCCTTCACAAGATAGGGAGAGCTTGGGGACTAAACGGAAGGAGAGTTCATACTTAAGGGACTAAGGGATGCAAACTCAAGGATGTAATATGAGGCAAATTTTCTCCAGAATGTACTTTCTCTCAACTTTTTCTCCTCCTTCAAGGCTTGTACATGGCTCAATTATAGCCTCCAAAGGGAATTGAAGGGTCAAATCAGAGCATTTCCAGCATATGAAGGGCTAAGGATCATGGATCCCATGACTTGGTATGGAAAATCCGAAATATTTTTAATTCCGAGCACAAAACTCGATGTATGAGGGTTGTAATGGAGCAACATGCGTATATGCAAGTTGTATAACTATAGCTTGCGTATATGTACAAAATTTTGAATCTTTTACTTTTGACTGAGAAAAATGAGGAAATTGAGTCTGTAGAGGGAAAGGGTAGGCCACCAAAGCATGATGCATAGGGTGTGGAAAAAATTTATATAACAGATGCCCCCCAACATGTGAGGTCATAGGAGCAATCACGATGTCTGAAATACATTACAGTTCCCAGAAGTGGAGTAGTGAGGACCCATCTAGAGGAACTAGTCACCCGTTAGAATACAACTATACATATTGAATGTGTACACATGGATTCTAATCTGAGGTACATGTAGATCCATGTGCGTATATAGAATATAATTTTTCATGGCCATGAAAAGGAAATACAAAGTAGACATATGCCATAGGTAGTCATAGGCATGAACAAAACACAGTGGAGTCCAGTCTCAAAATCAATTGAAGATATATGTATACAATGAAGTACAATCTGAGCTTCCATGATAACTAAATTCATATAGGACTAGTGCGATGAAATACAACAACATGTATGAGGTGTTGATACTATGAGTATGAGGTCTTCTACACTAACCACCGATGGTGCAAGTCTGCATCGTGTGAATAAAGTAGTTGAAGTCGAACATAAAGAGACTTTGTTTGATTATCGATCATTAAGGTATACCATTAACAAACGTGAGACAACCCATCGATGATGAAAGTAGTCATCAAGACACCGATTACATTCAAGAAGTTTGAATAAAGGTGTTGAGGTGTGAATCCATCAAGCAGGAGACATTAATGCATTCCCAACTATTGATGACGAGAGAACCTGCCATTGATGACTACAATCCTCTAGGTACTCTTATGGCTCTAGATCTCTATTCCAGAATAGATGAAGTGAAGTCGTTAGAATGAGATCCACTAAAAGGAGGGAATTAAGGTATCCTCCATCATCTAGCGCGATGTACAAGGAAACACTTGATGATTAGGTAGAACTTAGATGAACAAGATATGCATGAACCAATGACCATGTGTGTCTCTTGCATGCACCAGATGCAAGTAGTACACGAAAGAGACCCTCTAAATAGAAGCCAGTAATAAAAAGTGTCGATAAAGGAGAGGAAACCACCAATAAGGTCTAATGGAATCCAAGACACTGCACGAATCCCAATGTGTGAATAGATTTCTTGTCCTCAAACACAAGGGAAACCACCCAGTCAACGACCAATGACGAGATGTAATTTGTTGGGTTCAAGGTCACCTATCAATGATGAAAGTAGGCCCAGGGTGCAAGGTAGGACATCAACTTCATGTGATTATGAAATTCACTTGTAAAGGGATGGTCGACATGCAAAGTCAAGAATTATGAGGAATGGTCGACATAGGTTTAGACTTCCTTTGAACAAGAGCATGAGACAGATGGATAACTCGAGAAGCATAGACTCAAGACAGAATATTGACAAAATTTTGTGATGTAGGAGGCATCAACAAATTGTCCATAAGGAATGGAAGAATAACCATTCGAAGGAGTAAGTTCTCAGTAATGAGTTCAGCTTCCTAAGGCCATAGTAAGCCCAAACCTTTGATGAATGGACTCAAAAAATTTTGTTATGTTCAAAGGCGACATGATTGTTGCCGATAGAAGATAATACTCTTTTCCCACCCTTATTTTTTTGTTTTTTGATTTTATTTTTTTTGTCTTTTTCACATCATTAAACCCTGAAAAAGAGGTAAAAGAATGCCATTTTACAAGAGAGGAAACGAGTGTCGCAAATAAGGAAACTAGTTCCATGTGGTGGAACATACCTATGCTCGATGCAAGGGAACTCATGTAGGATATGGACACTCGGGGGGATGTTTCCTCTAGGGGTAAGGGGTGTCAATATGCAAAGGATATATGAAAGCCACTGCTTGGAAAACACTGAGAATTGTTGAGGCAATGGACTTACAACGAGGAAGCGGGAGCATGTATTAGGCTCAATAATGCAAGCAGGATAATGAAATGCAATTACAACTTGACATTTGCAGGAGTCTCATGGGTAATGGCCAGAATAGTAGATTGAGGAGAAATATGAGGTTTCAACACAATGTCATAGCAAGACTATAAGGGACTACCAGACCTATGGAGTAACTTCTACATGGGCACCAAATGGAAGAAAGGGTTCTAATTAGGGAACCCATGAATGATAGGATCTACCACGTGAATTACAACACTTCTAAGCAACAAAGGGGGTTTCATGTTGCAAATCAGTGGGGTCGATATTAAGGTTGAAAGAATCAAGAAAAAGATAATGAAAAAATGCATGAAGGGGAAAATCTAACCTATATGTCAGTTTCAAGTTCATTTCCTGTGAGAATGGATCGACATGGAAGAAAAAGTATCGATGCCCCCAACATGACTTACAATAGCTGGTGGGTTGTCTTCAACGTGACTTGCAGAGGTTGTTGATAGGTCTACAACAAGACTCGCAGAGGTTAGTGACTTTATGCCAATATGACTAACAGTGATTGGAATTTTGCTCCTAGCATGACTCACAGAGGCTGGTTGCTTGCCCCCAACATGACTAGCAGAGGCTGGCGACACGTCTACAACATGACTAGCAGAGGTTGGTGAATTAGTGGCAGTATGACTCGTAGTGACTGGAATTTTTCTCCCATCATGACTTGCTAAGGTTGGTTTCTTTCCCCTAGCATGACTAGCAGAGGCTGGCAACACGTCTCTAATGTGACTAGTGGAGGTTGGCAACTTAGTGCCAGTATGACTTGCAGTTACTGGAATTTTTCTCCGAGCATGACTCATAGAGGTTGGTTGATCCAGATTATTTTCGACACGAAATGAGAGCGGAGATATAATAAAGAAATGCACAGAGATATCGCGTATATCCAATAATATAACAAAAATATATTAGAGATGCAACCATAAACACAGAGATTCAGTAATACACGATTTCTATTAATGAAAGAAATGTACAGGGACTGTAAAAATACAGAGTGAAAGACTCGCTAGAATGGTGACAGCTTATCTCTAAGAAGAGATGTGATGGCTACTCGCATTCGCAAGAAGATGATTACAATGAGTCTTTGAAGGCATTTTTACAATAAATAGGAATGCCAAAATTCCTAGACATCCAAAAACCTAACCCTAGGAGACGAAGCGCCAAAATTCATGTAGGCCCCGTTTGGGTAAGTTAGTACATCAACTTCTCAGGGTCGTAACTTTTGCATACGATCTTCGTTTTAGGTGTATTATAGCTCATTGGAAAGGTATCGACGAGGAGATTAATTTTGGGGGCTCAATAATGCCTTTGGCTATCATTGAGAACCTTGATCTTGAAAAACCTTCATTTGGGCCTCTCCTAGGAGGGGATTGAGACTCATGAACAATAGAGCAGACGTAACATAATCATTTATAAGGGCCCTCGTGGGCTTCACAGTGCAATCCATTAGACCCCTTCAAAGAGAAGGACCTCCATAAAGTGTGTGTGTTTTTTGATCCCTATCTGACTCAAGGTACCTGCAGGATAACCCCTGCAAGTAACCTGTGTGGATACCTAGGAAAGGAAACTATAATCAACATGGTACAACCAATGCTCGAGCGAATATTCACGGGTCATGACCTGTTGGCGCAAGCCATTTTGGGGATTCACTGCGCAACAATCAAGGAAGACAATTATAAAAGGGACCAGAAAAGGAGCATGTGCCGAATAATAAGGAAAATCAGTGTGAGGAAATAGGAAATTCAAAGGAAGAAGGACATGGATGAGTCGCGCGCAGGAAGTTAGAAAGTGGAAAAACCTAACTCACCTTGGGGTAGTGGGTTAGGGTTTTGGTCATGATTGTAACATGTTTTAACCCATTTTTGTAGTATAAATATGTATTGTGAGATCTGAGGAGATCTAGTTAGTTGTGATAGAATGATTTGAGTGACCTAGTTTTTTACGATTAGTGAGTTTTTTTTAGAGCTATGGAGCTAGTTTTGGAGATGAGTATGTTTTTTAGAGATATGAATTGTAACTAAGGGTAAGGTCGCAAGTTGTGGAGCTTGGTGTGATATTTTCAGCCTCACCATTATCACTATTTTGTATCCAGATGTAATGCATGCAACGCTATGACTTTTGATGAAGAATAATAAAAGAGCAATGAATGCCAGATCTTTGTGGACGTATCCCAGGGGGGTGAACCATGGTAAAACCTATGTCTTTGTGTGGAATGGTTGTTTTATTTCTTGATATTTATACTGAATGGATGAATCCGTAGTAGTAAAATGCAGCATTGTTAGGGACCTAACCTCCCTAACCCCTCACATAGTTAGAATAATATAATTCCATGTAATAAAGGCCAATAGTAATAAGGCCTAGAATAAGGAAGAATAAGTCAAATGTAAGAAGACCTAATAGAAGCTTCCACTTCTAGAAGGATCTTCCTCTAGATTGTTCTTTTGGATAGATAGATTTAGTATAAATAGAAGTAGAGGGTATGAGAAAGCTTGTCTTGGATATTATTGTAATAGAGAGTTGCTCTGTTAGAGGTTGCCCCCTCAAAGAGGCAAGTGAAAATTTCTATCAGTAATAAAAGTGCTCATTATGGTGTTATTCTGGTATTCTTCTGGTATTGTTATGTTTATATCATTGTTTCTCTGCCATTTCTAGCTAAAATATTTTTGTTCTATATACTATATTATAACTGGAATACTACAAGTGGTATCAAAGCACCTTCCTCGGTAGAAAATTGTGGGTTAATTTTTTTTAGAGTAGAGACGTATTCCGACGTCTTAAAGCTACAGAGATCTATCGTTACGTGCATAAACCCACGGTCGGGGAGTCATACACGCAGGAAATACAAGAGGTACTTAAGTGCACATCTGTTGGCCACCCTTGCAACCCATGTTGGTACCCCTTCGAGTGGTAGTGAATCATACAACACTTGTATACAGATCAGCCTAGATTTCATGAAGCCCTCCATAGATAAACCAATCGACCTACTAAATGTTATAGTGTCATTGAGAACAACACTTGGGAAGATACTCTCTAGTACCGGGGTAGTCGAGTAGTACGGCTAAAGGCACAGTCTAGCCTCCTTAGTTGGTGCCTTGAGATATTGGGTCGAGTACAACTATTGGACCCCACACGTATATCAAAGAGCTATAGCACAAGGAAAACCCTTGTTTATAGAAACCCTGAATATCCTACCCCTCGAGATGGAAACAAAAATAGAACAGACAAGATCTGTTACCGTGCAACTACGCCTTCTACATTTTGGTTGTCAAATTACTACACATTTCTTCCTGTTAAGCATTTGGGCATTTCCTCCCTACAGTATTATTCAGGTCAGAGTATAACTCTGCAGGAGTAAAAAAAATGATTATAGTGGTCCCACCGACACACTTATTTGGGACCTATCCCACAAGGTTCATCTCTTCGCCCCGCTTCCAGTGATACCTATCATTTTTAACACAATTTTTTGTGTGGACCCGACATGTCTTTGACACCCTTATTCGGATCATATCTCTTTGGATCCCCCCTTTTTCCCTGATCCCAGTGGTACCTACCATTTGTGTAGTGTCCCCCATCCACCCAAGTCGAGGCATGCTACCATGAAACTCCTTCGATACCAATTTGTAGCATCCCCCAGCCACCCAAGTCGGGGCATGCTACCTCAATTCTACTATGTTCAAGCTCTTTTCCATCTGTTGAGCAATGTCACTTGAAATAAAAACTTCTCACTATGTTTTTGATGGTCAGAATTGTCCATGCCCAGGCATAGACCTACTGGGATATGGCACACAGAGATATTTGCATAACATCATACATATAAATTCAACAATAAAAAGCATTCTACTAATACACAATTTAATGCGGAAATCACATCCATTTTCTACAAACAGCTCAAACATGAAACATTATAAATATCATGACATGTACAGGATACACATCATACAAATTAACATAGAAATGGTACTTATATTTTTATGAAGGCCACCAACTACGTGCAGACCTTCCACAAACCTCCCATCCTTAGACCACGCTGCTCCAAACTATTCGCACTGGGTCACCCTCGAGCTAAGACTAAACTCCACCTAGGGTAAAGGGAATCCTAGGCTAGGCTGAGGTTACAAAGTATCTAGGAAGGATTATTTCCCCATGAGTCCACTCACGTACACAACTTATAGTCCCTCATTCCCCACATGCATGTCCCACCCCAGGGAGTGTACCCCTTCTTTGCTCGACAATCCTTCGGCTGCCCCACTCCCCTTTGAGGCCTTCAGCAATAGGTCAGACAGGAAGTCTCAGAGCACTACAACTATCGTGAGGATCCCTATGGAAAAATCACTTTCCCAGCGGCCTCTCTCACCTGGAGAGAGTTTCTCACGTGCCTGACAAACTGCTTCTTCAATCCACGAGCCTGACAACCCGCCTCTTCAAACCACAGGCCTGAAACCTACTTCTTTAGTCCAAATCCTAGAACAATCCAGTCTGAGTAATCACAACAACAAATCGGGTATGGCTCTGGTAAGGATAATAAACCACACAAGTCTAGAGAAAAACATGGGAAGCAACAACAATTGGCAAAGGTGCGATATGGCTTAGACACAATACAGACGTGCTATCTGGCTGAGATCTCTCGGACAGTAACTTCCCTAGAAATTCCTTGGACTATTCTTGGGTTCCCTTCCTCGTTCAGGCAAGTAAATTCCTTGTTATGGTAGTCTAAGACAGCATGGTGTTGTTCCAACCAATCCATACCAATTATATAGTCATATGAACCCAAGGGAAGGATGTTCAAATCTGCCTTGGTACTTATCCCATTCATGTCCACTAGACATGATTTAACCAGCTCAACAACTTTTGTCTTGTCCATTGTAGCCAGGTGTATCAGCCAAGATTTCCCATGCTTTCTTCTTGGCAATTTCAATATTTCCACAACTTTAGGATCTATGTAACTATGACTAGCTCCCGAGTCTATTAAAATAGTAAAGGCATGGTTATTGATCATACCTTCTACTTCAATCATGTGTGATCAAAATTCTGCCTACTTGTTGTCCAAGGATACATTGATCCTTGGAACACTTATGCCCATGTCCTCCACTATTTCAGCTTGATGTACTTGTGGACAACTGTCACTTTATCACTTATCTGTGGACAATATATATACATATGATCTCCTTTACAACCCTAGCATTGAATGGGTGTCTGCCTTGGCCCTTGTCCACCTGTCTAAATCACTTTGGGCTCTCTAGGGGTTTGTTGTCCCCGAGAATTGTTTCTGAAGAAGGGTGGCTTGTTCCCCTTCTTCCTTTGCTCCATCTTGAATTTTTTCTTGTCTTCCCAAGCTCTTTGGAAAGTAGGCTTTCCCTTATTTTTATCATATAATCACTTGGCCCTCCTTATGGTTTCCTCCAAAGTCTTGGGATCATCATACCGAATTTTATCACTGATGAAAGATGGAAGCCCACTCAAATATATTTGAATCTTAATTGTTTCATCTTCGATGAAGGAGACATACTTCAACAGTTCTAAAAATCTCCTTTCATACTCATCAATGGTCATGTTGCCTAGCTTCAGTTCGAAGAACTCTTTCATGTTTTTGTCATAATACCTCTTGGTTAAGTATTTCTTCTCAAAATGCTTCTTGAATTTCCTCCAAGTCACATTCTTCTCTCTAATGTGTTGCACTTGCACAAGCTGATCCCACCACATGGATGCCTTTCCTTTCAGCTGATAAATAACAATTCTTCCTTCTGCATGAGAAGAATAATTATGTAGCTGGAAATATTTTCTCATGCCTAGCAACCATATCTCAGCATCTTCATCCTTATTCTGCTCTCCATCAAAAGTAGGAGGTTTTATCTTGTTCATTTCTCCTTTCAATTCATCCACCCCAGACCTCTTATGATATATGGACTTGAGTTTTTCTGTTCTCTCCTATTGGAATGTCCTTGGGAGTGATGGTGACGTCTTCTACCACTCCTTGTTCTTCTTTTCTCATCAAGGGGCCTGTTGATTAAGGTTGGTTGTCATTGATGTCAACCATTGAAGAAATCCCCGTAGCACAAAGGTTGGGTAATGGACCCAACATTGTTTGATGTAAATATGAATCATTATTTTCTTTTCATGGTTGATAATAATTAGAAATGGATGAACTCCAAAGTGGTCCCCTTATGGTGAAATCCCTCACGGGAAGACGCTTTGCAGATTGAGTTATTCTAGAAGTATGGTTAGAGAACCCATGCTTATTTGTGGAATAATGAGATGAAGGTTAGTGAATTTTTCATTGAAACTATCCTATATGGATAGTGCTTGTCATGCTATTTCCGGTGGTGTAATGACCCTTTTATTATTAATATGAATAATTTCATAAATAATCCTAAAGATTAGCTAATTATAATTAATTATTATATAACCTTAATCAATTATATGCTGTTAATTAATTATAATTTTACTATGATTAGCTTAAGTATGATTAATTATTTGATTAAGGGTTAATGTATGATTAATTATTAAGTCATTAAATGATTAAGTATTAAATTATTGGTTAATGATTAATTTGTTAGTAATTAATTAATTGATTAATCAAGTGTTGAACAAAGGGGGGAATATACAATGTAATGATTAAAGGGGGGGTTACGTATCCCATAGGGGGAAACGTAACCCATACGTAAAAAGGAACATTCAAGTAAAGGATAAGATAATAAATATGGAATAAATGAACAGATAAGGCATTTATGAATGGATAAGGTGTTTGGTGGGGAGTCAAGGTGCGAGGGCGGTGAAGGAGGCATAAGGGAGGGAGAAGGACCATGGAGGGAGGATTCATTTTTTTGGGAGAGATGGATATTCAG